>JBAMIH010000089.1:17500-96005 GCA_038501795.1 Pseudopleuronectes americanus | reverse complement strand
TTGTATTCAACATACCGACAATCACCACAACCCAAACCTCAAACAAAATCACAAAGCGGGGGAGATTGTGGCAATTGTTGGGGACCCGTTTTTCCCCCAAAACCATCAATATTCATACACACATGCGCCAATAACAAAAACACAAAAACAATACACAACAATCACAACCTCACACAAAAAAAAAACACACCAAACAAAAACCACACACCAAAAATCACACAAAACACACAAACAAAAAAAAACAAACACAAAACAACAAAACCAACCAACACACACAAATCACAAAAAAAAAAACACACATCACAACAACAATCAAATCACATACCAAACAACACAAAACACACATCACAAACAAAAACTAACCAAAACAACCAACAACACAAACAAACCAATCCAAAACAAACAAACAACAACAACCACAACAACAACCACCACCCAACCACACAAAAACACACAACACACAAAACCAAATCAAACACCACAACAATCAACACACAACATCACCACACACACACAAAAACAACCAACCACAACCAACACACAAACCACAAACCAACAACAAACAACAAACCAACACAAAACTCAAACCAACACAACATCAAAACCACAAAACAAACACAACAAAACACACAAACACCAAACAACATCAACAAACATCACCAAAAAACAAAACCAAACACAACAACAAAACACAACAAACACACAACACAATCAAACCAACCAAAACACAATCACAACCACAAACACAAACAACAAAACAAAACACAACACACAAAAACAAATCACACACAACACAACAAACAACACAACAAATCAAACCACACACAAAAAAAATCAAACAACACACACAACAACCAACACAAACACAAAAAACACAACCAAACAAAAACAACACAACACAAACAACCCAACAACAAACAACAATCAACAACAAACACAAAAACAAAAAAACACCACAAAATCACACACATCAAACACAACAAAACACAAAAACCAAAAAACCACACACAAACACACCACAACAATCACAACAAACACACAACAAAAACCACAAAAATACACAACACCAAACAACCAAACAACACATCAAAACAAAACACATCAAACACACACAAACCACATCACACAACAAAACACACCACAAACACAAACAAAATCACAACAAACACAAACAAAACCAAAACAAACAACACACAACAACAAACCAAACAATACACACACAAACAACAAAACAACACAAACATCACCAACAACAAACACAAAACACCAAATCAAAAACACAACACATCAACACACACAAAAATCAACAAAAACACAACACAAAAAACACACAAACACACACAAAACAACAACACATCAACAACACAAAACACACAAATCACAAACAACATCAAAAACAACAATCACAACAAAACAACACACAACCACAAAACAACACAACACAAACCAAAACAACACAACAAAAACAACAATCAAACACAAACACATCACAAACAAACACACAAACACCAACACACAAACCACAACACAAAACACAAACAACATCAACCACAAAAACAAACACAAACACCACAAACACAACAAAAACAACAAACACAAAAACAACCAAACAACAACAACAAAATAATCCAAACAACAACACATCAACAAAAACACAACACAACAACAAAACACACAACACAAAACAAAACAACACAACAACAACACAACACACAAACAAAAACAACAAAAACACAACAACCAACAAAACACCAACAACACACAAAACAACAATCAAAAACACACACAAATCACCAAACAACAAACAACACAAAAACACAACAAACAAAACAACTCAATCAACAACACAAACACACAAAACAACACACAACAACACAACATCAACAACAATCAAAACACAAAATCAACAAAAACAACACAAACACACACAACCAAACATACAAACAACACACAAAACAACACACAAAACAAACAAACACACATCCAAAACACAACACAAACACAACAACAAAACAAAACCAAACAACACAAACAAAACAAAATCACAACAAAAAACAACAAACAAACCAACAATCACACAAAACACAACACACAAAACACACCAAACAACACACAACAAACACAACACATCACAACAAAACAACAACACAAACACAACAAAAATCCACCACAAACAACAACAAACACACACAAACACAACAACAACAACACAAACACAACACCAACAACAAAACAAAAACAAACCACAAACCACAACAAAACAAATCACAAACACACAAACAACAACCACACACAACACAACACAAACACACACAACACACAATCAAACAACAACAAAACAACAAACACAACAACCCAACAAACACAACAAAATCCACATCACAAAACACAACAAACATCACAACAAACAACAAACACACAAAAACACACACAAACACACACACCAAACAACACAAACACACAACCACACAAACAACAATCAACACACAAACACAACACAAACATCAAACAAACAACAACACAACAACAAAAAAACAACAAAACCACACACACAAACACCACAAACCAACAACAATCACAACAAAACAACAAAACAACCAACAAAAACACACAACAACAAATACAAACACACAACACCAACAAAACAACATCACACAACACACACACCAACACACAACAAAACTCAACAAAAACACACAAAACAACACACAAAACAACACAACACAAACAACACACAACAAACAAAACAAAACACAAACAACAAAACACACACAAACACACAAACAACACAAACACACAAAAACCACACCAACAACAACAAACACAAAACACACACAACAAAACAACAAAATCACAACAAACAAACAACACACAAACAAAACAACACAACAACAACACACATCAACAACAAACACCAACACACACAACACAACAACATCACAAAAACACACACCACAACAAACACACAAACAAAACACACAACAAAACACAAACACAAACAAAACAAACCACAACACAACACATAAAAATAACAACAACACACATCAACAAAAACACAACAACCACAAACAACACAAAAACAACCACAACACAAATCACACACAAAATCCAACAAACACAAAAACACAACACAAACACACAAAACACACAAAACAAAACAACACCAACAATCAAACACACAACAAACAAAAACAACACACACAACAACACAACAAAACAACACACACACCAACAATCACAACAAACACATACAACCAAACACACAAACAAAACACCACAAACAACACAACACCAAACACACCACAAAAACATACACACAAACATCACAAAACAACCACACAAACACACACAAAACAACAATCAACACAACACAAAAACCAAACAACAAAAACAATCACAACACACATCAAAACATCACAAAACACACAAAAAACAAAATCACACAACAAACAAAACCACAACACATCACAACCAACAAAACACAAAACAAATCAAACAAACACACAAACACAAACAAAACACAAACACAACACAACACAACACAAACACAACACAAATCACACCAAAAAACAAACAAAAAACAACACACATACAACACAAACAAACACAACAAAACACAACAAAACAAAACACAACACCACAACAAACACAACACAACAACAAAAACAAAAAACAACACAACCAAAACAAACACAAACACAATCAAACCAACAAACAACACACACCAACAACACAACAACAAAACACAAACACACAACACAATCAACAAAAACACATCAAACACACAACAAACACAACAAATCAAAACACAAACACAACCACAACACAAAACAACAAACAACAACACAAACACAAAACAACACAAAACACACACACACAAACATCAACAACAAACAACAATCACAAACAACACAAAAACACACACAAACAAACCACACAACACAACAACAAAAACACACAACAACAACACCACAACACACAACAACAAAACACCAACAAACACACACAATCCACATCAACACAAAACAAAACACACAAAAATCACACAACACACAAAATCAAAACAACACACAAACAACAAACAACAAAAAACACAACACACAACAACCACACAAAACCACAACAAACACACAAACAACAAAACAAACACAATCAACAAACAAAACACCACAACACCAACAAAACACAACAAACACCAACAACACACAAAACAACAACACAAAACACACAATCAAACAAAAACACACAACAAATCACAACAACCAACACAAAAACACACAACACCAATCACCACACAAACACAAACAACACAAACAACACAAACCAACCACACACACATCCAACAAACAACACAACCAAACAACACCAAAACACACAACAAACAAACAACCCCAACACATCAACAAACAACAACCAACACAACACAAATCAACACAAACAACAAACACACACCAAAAAACAAAACAACACACAAACAACACACAACACTCAACAAAAATCACACACACCAAAACAACTACCAAACAACACAAAACACAACAACACAAACACCAACACACACAAAACAACAACAACACAAACAACAACACAAACCAAAACACCAACACAAACACAATCAACAAACACAAAAAACACAACACACAAACAACAACACAAACACAAATACACACAAAACAACAACAACCACACAAACACACACAAAGACAACACACACAACAAACCAAACACAAAAAACACACAACACAAACAAAACCACAAACACCACACAACACACAAACACAAACCAACAACAACAAACACACCACAAAAACACCACAACCACAAACACAAAAACACACATCAAAACACAACCAACATCACACAAACAACACAACAAAACAACATCAAAAACATCCAACACACACCAAAACAAAAAACAAACATCACACAACACAACAACACACAAACATCACATCACAACACAACACCACAACACCACAACACAAACACAACAAAACACAACCACACCACAAACAACCACACCAACACAACCACAACACAACAAATCACACCAAACAAACCAACACAAACAACACCAACTCAACACACAACAACAACCAACAAAACAAAACACAACAACAAAACACACACAACAAACACACACACACATCAACACACACAACACACCACAAACACAAAAACACAACTCAACAAACAAAACAACAAAATCAACACACACAACAAAACAAATCACAAACACACAACAACACAACACAACAACACAACAACACACATCACAACACAAACAAACACAACAAACAAACACAACCACAACAAAACCACAAACACAAAACAAACACAACAAACACAAAACCACACAAAAAAACACAACACACACACAAACAAACACAACAACAACAAACACAAACCATCAACACAACAAAAACAACCAACAACAAACAACAAACAAAACAAATCACACAACACACCAACAACACACAACATAACAACACAAACACAACACAATCACAACCACACAAAAACCACAACACCAACACAACAATCAAACAAAACACAACAAACACAAACAACCAACACACATACACAAAACACAAAAAACAAAAACCACAACACACAATCAAACATACACCAAACACACAAAAACACCAACAACACACAACACAAAACCAACACACAAACACAAACAACAACAACAACCACACAAACAAAACACCAACACAAACACACAATCAACACACCACCACAAACACACAAACAACACACACACAAAACACACACCACAAAACCAACAAAATCACCAATCACAAAACAAAACAACAAAAAAACTCAACACCAACAAATCACACAAACACAATCACAAATAACAACACCAAACACAACCACACAACACACAACACACAACACAAACAAAACAAACCAATCACACAACAAACACACAACACAAAACAACAAACACCAAAACACAACACACAACACAAACAACACAAAACAACCACAACAAAACACCAACACAACAAAAAACACAAATCACACAAACAACACCACAACAAAACCACACAACACAAACACACAACAACCACACAAAAACATCAACAAACAACACAACCACCAACAATCCAACAAACAAAACAAACCCACACACAACAAACCAACACCAAAAACCAAAACACCAACACACAAACACACCAAACAAAAACACACCAAACACAACCCATCAAACACAAACAACATCCAACACAACACAACAAACAAAGCACAACACAACAAAACCACAAAACACAACAAACAAACACCAAATCAACAACAAAACACACAAACAACAACAAACCACATCAAAACACAAAACAACACAAACAACACAACAACATCACACCAAAAAACAACAACACAACAAAACACACAACACAACAAACAACCAAACACAAACCAAACAACACAAAAACCACACAAACACCAAACAACACCAACAACAACACCAAAACAAATCAACACACCACAACAAAAAAACAAACATCAAAACACAAACACACAACAAAAAACACACAAACCACAACCACACAACACACACAAACACACACAACAAAACCACCAAACAATCACCAACAACACCACCAAAACAAAAACAACCAACAAACACAAAACAAAAACACCAAACACCAACCACAAAACCAAACACACAACAACAAAACCAAACAATCAACAACACAACAACAAACAAAAACCAAACACACAAAAAACACTCACAAAACAACAACACAACATCACAAACCAACAAAAACAAACAAACACAACAAACAAACAAACAACACACCAAAACACCAAAACAAAAACATCACCCAATCACAACAACACACAAAAACACCAAACACAACACAACAAAAACAACAACACACAAAATCAACAACAACACCAACACAAACCAACAACAATAACAAAACAATCACACAACAAACAAACACACAAACCACAACAAAAACAACAAACACAACAACAAACACCACAAAACAAAACACCACCAAACAAAAACAAACAAAACAAAACATCACATCAACACAACAAATCACAAACAAAACACAACAACAACCACAAAACACAACAACACCAACAAACAACACAAACACAAACCAACCACAAACAAAACAAACAACAACAAACAACAAACACAAACACAAACAAACAACACAAACAAACACAACAACAAAACAACAAACAAACAACAAAACAACACACAACAACACAAACAACAACAAACACAAACAACAAACAACAAACACACAAACAAAAAACAACAAAACACAACAACACAAACAACAACACAAAAACAACACAAACACAAAAACACAACAAACAACACAAAACAAACACAACAACAAACACAACAAAAACACAACAAACAACAACAAAAACAAAACAACACAACAAACAAAAAACAAAACAAACACAACAAAACAAAACAACAAACAACACAAAAAACAAACAACAAACAACAAACAACAAAACAAAACAAACAACAAAACAAAAACACAACAACAAAACAACAAACACAAACAAACAACAAACAACACAAAAACAACAAACAAAAAACAACACAAACACAAACAACACAAACAACACAACAAACAACAAACAACAAACAACAAACAAAACAACAAAACAAACACACAACAAACACACAACAACAAACACAAACACAAACAAAAACAACAAACAAACAACACAAACACAAACAACAAAACAACAAAACAAAAACAAACACAAAACACAACAACAAAAACAACAAACAACAAACAACAAACAAACACAAACAAACAAAAACACAAACAAAAAACAAACAACACAAAAACACAAACAACACAACAACAAAACAAACAAACAAACACAACAAAAACACACAAACAACAAAACACAAACAACAAACACACAAACAACAACAAAAAACAACACAACAAAACAAAACACAACAAAACACAAAACAAACAAAACAACAAAACACAACACAAAAACAAACACAAACACAAAAACAAACAACACAACAAACACAAACACAACAACAAAAACACAACAAAAACAACAACAACAAAACACAACAACAAAAACAAAACAAACAAACACAAAACACAACAACAAACAACACAACAAAACACAAAACAAAACACAAAACACAACAAAAACACAAACAAACACAACAACAAAACAACACAAAAACAAACACAAACAACAAACAAACACAAACAAAACAACAACAAACAAAACAACAACAAAACAACAAAAACAAACACAACAAACAAAAACACACAACACAAAACAAAAACACAAACAAACACAACACAAAAACAAACAAAACACACAAAACAACAAACACAAACAACAACAAAACACAAAACAAACAAACAACAAAAACAAAACAAAACAACAAACAACAACAAACACAAAACAACAAACAAACAACACAACAAAACAACACAAACAAAACAACAACACAACACAACAAACAAACAAAACAAAACAACACAAAACAAACAAACACAACAACAACAAACAAAAACACAAACAACAACACAAAACACAACAAACACAAACAACAAACAACAAACAAACACAACACAACAAAAACAAACAACACAAAACAACACAACACAAAAACACACAAACAAACAAAAACAAAACAAACAACACACAAACACAAAAACAACACAACAAAACAAACACAAACAAACAAAAACAACACAAAAACACAACAAACACAAACAAACAAAAAACACAAACAACAAACAAAACACAACAACAAAACAACAAACACACAAAACAACACAACAAAACACAAACAAAAACAACAAACACAAAACACAAAACAACAACACAAAACAAACAAACACAAACAAAACAACAAAACAAACACAAAAACAACAACAAAACAACACAACACAAACAAAAAAACAACAAACAACAAACACAAAACAACAAACACAAACAACACAAACACAAACAACAAAACAAAACAACAACAAAAAACAACAACAACAAACAACACAAAACAAACAACACAAACAAAAACACAAAAACAACAACAACACAACAAAACAACAAAACAAACAAACAACAAACAAACACAAACAACAAAAACACAAACAACACAACAAACAAAAACAAACAAAACAAACAAAACACAACAAACACAAACAAACAAACAACAAACAACAACAAAACACAACACAAACAACAACAAAAACAAACACAACAAACAAAAACAACAAACACAACAAACAACACAACAAACAAAACAAACAAAACAACAAACAACAAACACAAACAACAAAACACAAACAACAAAACAACACAAACACACAACAAAAACACAAAACAAACAACAAAAACAACAAAACAAACACAACAACACAAAACAACAAAACACAAAAACAACACAAACAACACAACAAAAACAACAAACAACACAAAACAAACAACAAAACAACACAAACAACAAACACAAAAAAACAACACACAAAACACAACAAAAACAACAAAACAACAAACAAACAAACAAAACAAACAAAACACACAAACACACACAAACAACAAAACAACAAACACAACACAAACAAACAAAACAACAACAAAAACACAAACACAACAAAAACAAACACAAACAAAAACAAAACAACAACAACAACACAAAACAACAAAACAACAAAACAAAAACAACACAAAAACAAAACACAAACAACAAAAAACAAAAAACACAACACAACAAAACAAAAACAACACAACAAACACAACAAAAAAACAAACAACAAAACACAACAAACACACAACACAAAACAACAAACACAAACAACAAAACACAAAACACAAAAAACACAACAAAAACAACAAACACAACACACAAAAAACAACAACAAACAACAACAAAAACAAACAACAAACAAACAAAACAACAAACACAAACAAACACAAACACACAACAACAAACAACAACAAACAAACACAAAAAACAACAAACAAAACAAACAACAAAAACACACAAAACAACAACACAAAACAAACAAACACAAACAAAACACAACAAAAACAAACACAAACAACAAAACAACAAAACAAAAACACACAAAAACAAACACAACAACAAAAAACAAAACAAACAACAACAAAAACACAACAAACACAAAAAACAACAAAACACAAACAACAACAAAAACAAACAAAAACACAAACAAAACAACAACAAAAACAAAACAACAAAAACACACAAAACAAAACAAACAAAACAACACAACACAAACAAAACAAAAACAAACAACAAAACAAACAACACAACACAACAAACACAACAACACAAAACAAACAAACAACACAACAACAAACAACAAACAACAAAACAAACAACAACAAACAAAACAACAAAAAACAAACAACAACAAACACAACAAAACAAAAAACACAAAACACAACAACAAACAACAAAACAAACAAAACAACAAAACAACAAACAAAACAAACACACAAACACAACAAAAACACAACAAACACAAAACAAAACAAACAAAACAACACAAACAACAAAACAACACAAAACAAAACACAAAACAACACAACACAACAAAACAAAAACAACAACAAACAAAACACAAAAAACACAACAAACAACAAAACACAAAAACACAAACAAAAACAAAAACAACACAAACAAAACAAACAAAACACACAACACAACAAAAAACAACACAACAAACAACAACACAAACAACAACAAAAAACACAACAAACACAACAAAAACAAAACACAACAACAAAACAAACAACAAAACAACACAAACACAACAACAAAACAACAAACAAAAAACAACAACAAAACACAACAACACAAACACAAAACACAAACAACAAACACAACAAACAAAACACACAAAACACAAACAACAAAACACAAACAAAAACAAACAAACAAACAACAAAACAAACACAACAAACAAACAACAAAAACACAACACAAAACAAACAACAAAACACAACAAAACACAAAAACAAACAAAACAACAACACACAAAAACACAAACAAAACAACAACAAACAACAACAAACACAAAAACAAACAACACAACAAACAACAACACAAAACAACAACAACAAACAAAAACACAACAAACACAACAAAACAAAACACAAAAACACAACAAACAAAAACACAACAAACAACACAAAACAACAACAAAACAAAAAACAAACACAAACAACAAAAACACACAAACAACAAAACAAAACAAAACAAACAAAACAACAACAAACACAAACAACAACAAACAAAACAACAACAAAACAAACAACACAAACACAACAACACAAACAAAACAACAAACAAACAAAACAAACACAAACAAAACACAACAACAAACACAACAAAACAAACAACAAAACACAACACAAACAACAAAAAACAAACAAACAAAAACAAACAAAAAACAAACACAAAACAACACAAACAAACACACAAACAAAACAAACACAACAACAAACAACAAAACACAACAACAACAAAACAACACAAACAAACAACAAACAACAAAACAAACAAAACAAAACACAAAAACACAACAACAAAACAACAACAACAAAACAACACACAACAAAACAAACAACAAACACAACACAAAACAACAAAACACACAAACAAACAACAAAACAAACACAAAACACAACAAACAACAAAACAAAACAAAACAAACAACAAACACAAACAACAACACAAAAACAACAAACAACAAACAAACAACAAAAAACAACACACAAACAACAACAACAAACAAACAACACAACAAAACAAACAAACATCACAAAAACAACAACAAAACACAAAAACAACACAAACAAAACAAAAACAAACACAACAACACAAACAACAACACAAACAAACAACAAAACAAACAAACACAAAACACACAAACAACAACAAACAACACAAACAAACACAACAACAAAACAAACACAAACAACAACAAACAACAAACAAAACAACAACAAAACAACAACAAACAAAAACACAAAACAACAAACACACAACAACAAAACAAACAACAACACAACAACAAAAACAACAAACAAAACACAAACAACACAACAACAAAACAACAAACAAAACAACAAACACAAACAACAAACAAACAACAAAACAACACAAAACACAACAAACAACAAACAAAAACACAACAAAACAACACACAAACAAAACACAACAAACAACAACACAAAACAACAAACAAAACAACACAAACAAACAACAACAAACAACACAACAAAAACAACAACACAAAACACAAACAACAAACAACACAAAAACAAACAACAAAACACAAAACAACAACACAACAAACAAAACAAACACAAAACAAACAACAAACAACACACAAACAAACAACACAAACAACAAAACAACACAACAAACACAAAAACAAACACAACAAAACAACACAAAACAAACAAAAAAACAACAACAACAAAAACAAACAACAAACACAAACACAACACAAAACAACACAAACAACACAACAAACAAAACAACACAAACAACAAACACAACACAAAACACAACAAAACAACACAAACACAAAACAAACAAAAACACACAACAACACAAAACAAACACAAAACACAACAAAACAACACACAAACAACAAACAAACAACACAAAAACAAACAAACACAACACAACAAAACAAACAAAACAACAACACAACAAACAAACACAACAAAAACACAACAACAAACAAACAAACACAAAAACACAACAACAACACAACAAACAACAAACAACACAAAACAAAACACAAAACAAACAAAACACACAAACAACAAACAAAACACAACAACAAACAACACAAAAACACAACAAACAACAACACAAAAACAACACAAACACAACAAAAACAAACAAACACAAACAACAAAAAACAAACAACACAAACAAACAACACAACAAAACAAACAACAAAACAACAACAACAACAAAAACAACAAACAACACACAAAAACAACAACAAAACACAAACACAACAAAACAACAAAACAAACACAAAAAACACAAACACAAAACACACAAACAAACAACAAACACAAAAACAAACACAAAACAACAAAACAACACAACACAAAAACACAAACACAAACAAACACAACAAAACACAAACAACAAACAAAACACAACAAACAACAACAAAACAAAACACAACAAAACAACACACAAAACACAACAAACACAACAACAAAACAAACAACAAAACACAACAACACAAAACACAACAAAAAACAACAAAAACAAACACAAACAACACAAAACAACAAAAACAACAAACACAACAAACAACAAACAAACACAACACAAACAAAACACAACAAACAAAACAACAAAACACAAAACACAACAAACAAACAAACACACAACACAAACAAAACACAAACAAACACAAAACACAACAACAAACAACACAACAAAAACAACACAAAAACAAACACAACAACAAACAAACAACACAACAACAAAACAAAAACAACACAAACACAAAACACAACACAAACAAAAACACACAACAAACACAAACAACAAACAACAACAAACACAACAAACACAACACACAAACAAACACAAACAAACAACAACACAAACAACACAAAACAACAAAACAAAACACAAACAACACAACAACACAAAAACAACAAAAACACAACAAAACAAACACAAACACAAACAACAACACAAACAAAACACAAAACAACAACACACAACACAAAAACAACACAAACAAACAAAACAACAACAAAACAAAAACACAAAACAACACACAACAAAACACAAACAAACAAACAAACACAAACAACAAACACAACAACAAACACAACAAAACAAAACAACAAAACAAACACAACAAACAAAAACACACAAACAAACAACACAAAACAAAACAACAACACAAAACAAACAACAAACACAACAAAAAACAAACAACAAACAAAACAACAAAAACACAAACAACAAACACAAAACACACAACAAACAAAACACAAACAACAAACAACAACAAAACAAACACAAAAAACACAAAAACAAACAAAACACAACACAACAAAAACACAAACACAAACAAAACAAAACAACAAACAAAACAAACAAAACAAAACAAAAAAAACACAACACAAACAACAACACAACAAACACACAAACAACAACACAAACACAAACAACAAAAACACACAAACAACAAAAACACAAACAAACAACAACAAACAACAAAAAACAACAACACAAAACACACAACAAAACAAAACAAACACAAAAACAACAAAACAAACAACAAACACAAAACACACAACAAAACAAAACACAACACAACAAAAAACAACAAAACACACAACAACAAAAAAAAACACAAACAAAACAAACAAAACACAAACAAACAACAACACAAAAACAAAACAACACAACAAACAAAAACACAAACAAAACAACAAACAACAACACAACAAAACACAACAAACACAAAAACACAACAAACAAAAAACACAAAACAAAACAACAACACAAAAACAAACACAAACAACAAACACAAAAAACAACACAACAACAAACAACACAACAAAAACAACAAACAAAACAAACACACAAAAACAAACAACAAAACACAAACAAACACAAAAACAACAAAACAACAAACAACACAAAACAAAAACAAAAAACAACAAAACAACACAAACAACAACAACACAAAACAAACACAAACAAACAAAACAACAAACAACAAACACACAAACAACAAACAACAAAAACACAACAAAACAAACAAACACAAACAACACACAAAACACAACAAACACAAAACAAACAACAAACACAAACAACAAACAAACACAAACAACAACAAACAACACAACAAAAACAAACACACAACAAAAACAAACACAAAACACACAACAAACACAAACAACAACAACACAAACAACAAAACAACAACACAACAAAACACAACAAACACAAACAACACAACAACACAACAAACACAAAACAACAAACAACAAACACAACAAACAACAAAAACACAAAACAACAACACAAACAACAAAAACAAACAAACAAAACAAAACACAAACAAACAACAAACAACAAACACAACAAAAACAACAAACACAACAACAACACAAAAAACACAAACAAACAACACAACAACAAAACAACAAAACACAACACAAACAAAACACAACAAACAACAACACAAACAAAACAACAACAACAAAACAAACAACAACAAACAAACACAACAAACAAAAAAACAACACAAAACACAACAACAACAAACAACAAAACACAACAACAAACACAACAAACAACACAAAACAAAAACAAAACACAACAAAACAACAAAACACAACACAAAAACACAAACAACAACAAAACAACAAACAACACAACAACACAAAACAAAAACAAACAACACAAAACAACAAAAACAACACAAACAAACAACAACAACAACACAAACAAAACAAACAACACAAAACACAACAAACAAACAACAAAACAACAAACACACAAACAAACACAACAACAAAACAAAACAAACAACACACAAACAACACAAAACAACAAACAACAAAAACACAAACAACAAAACAAACAACAACACAAAAAACACAAAAACAACAAAACAAAAACACAACAAAAACAAACACAACAAAAACAAACAAAAACAAACACAACAACAACAAACAACAAACAAAACAACAAACAAACACACAAAAAAACAAAAACAAACAAACACAACAAAACAACACAAACAACACAAAACAACAAAACAAACACAAACAAAACACAAACAAAACAAACACAAACAACAAAACAACACAAAAACAAAAACACAACAAAACAACAAAAACAAAACAAAACAACACAAACAAAACAACAAACAAAACACAACAAAACACAACAACAACAAACACAAACAAAACACAAACAAAACAAAAACAAACAAAAACAAACACAACAACAAAACAACAAACAACAAAAACACAACAAAAATCAACACACAACAAACACAATCAACACCAAACCAACACAACCACAACAACACAAAATCAACACAATCAAATCAAACACAAAACACAAAAAAAAAACACAAAACACAAACACAAAACAAATCACAAATCAACCACCACAACAAAAACACCATCAAAAAACAACAATAAAACATCACAACACCACAAACAAAAACACATCACAAAAAACACAAACACAACAATACAACAAACCAAACAAATCAAACCAAAACACAAAAAAAACCACCAAACAAACCAAATCAACCACAAACCAACAAACAAACAACCAAACACCCACAAACACAACCCAACAATCACATCAACAAATCACACAAACACAACCACAAAACACATCAAACACAACACAATCACCAAACCAACCACAAAAAACACAACCACACAACAATCAAAAATCAAACATCAAAAAAAAAAACCATCACACAACACAAACAAATCAAAATCAACATCAAACACACACAAACAAAACAACAAACCAACACAAAAACTCAAACACCAAAAACACACAAAACACAAAAACCACAACAAAAAACACAAAACAAACACAATACACAACAAAAACAACAAACACAAAACCACAACACAAAACAACCAAACTCACATCACACAAACACAAACAAAAACAACACACAAACAAACACACACAAAAACAACAACACAAAACACAAAAACTCACAACCAAAAAAAACACACAAACAAACAAACATCACAAACAAACACTCAAACAAAAACAACAATCCAACAAAAAGACCAAAAACAAAACAACAAAACACAAACACAAAACAAACACAACAACAACACAAACAAAAACAACACACAAAAAACAAACAAAAACAAAACAAAACAAAAACAAACACAAAACACAACACAAACAAAACCAACACAACCACACACACAAACAAAACACACAACAACAAAAAAACAAAACACAACACAAAAACAACACAAACAAAAAACCACAAAACCACAAACCAACACACACAAAACAAAAAAAACCACAAAAACACAAACAAAACACAAACAAACAACAAAAACAAACAACAACACACAAACAAACAAAAAACAAACAACACAAAACACAATCACAAACAAAATCACAAAACAACACCAAAACAACACATACACCACAAACAATCAAAACACAAAACCACACTCACAAACACAAACAACAACAAAACAAAACAAACAACAACACAAAAAACAAAAACAACAACACACAAAAAACACACAAAACAACAACACAAACAAAAACCAACAAAAACAAAACAACCAAACACAACACAAAAATACACACAAACACAAAACAAAACAAACAAACAGTCACAAAAAAACAAAAAACAACACAAAACACCACACAAACAAATAACAAACAAACACAAAAAAACAACAACCATAAAACACAACACCAAAAACAACAAAAACACAAACAAACAAAACACAAAACACACATAACAAACACAACAAATCAAACCAAAACAACAACACAAACAGACAAACAAAAACAAACAACAAAAACAAAACAACACCAACACAAACACCAAAAACACCAACAACCAAAAACACACAAACAAACAAACACAACAATACACACAAAACAAGACCACACAAAAACAAAACAAACAAAAACCAAACACAACAACACAAACACAACAAAACAAACAAACAACAAAACAACAAACATAACAAAAACACAAATCAAAAACACAACAACCAACACCAAAAACACAACAAACAACAACACACAAAAATCAAAAACAAAACAACACACCCAAAAACACAAACACAAAACAATCAAACAACAAACAAAACACAAAAACACCAAACACACAAACAAAAAAAACCACAACACAACAAACAAACAACAAAAACAACCAAAACAACAAATAACAAACAATACACAAACAAACCAAAAAACACCACAAAACACAAACAAACACACAAATCAAACAACAACACAACAAACACACAAAACAAACAACACACACACAACACAAAAAACAACAAACAAAACAACAACAACCAAAACACAACAAAACAATCAAAACAAACACAACAAAACACAACAAACAAAAACACAAAACCAAACATAACAAAAAAACACAACACAAAAACAAAAACAAATCACAACAAAACAACACAAACACAATCAAACAAACAACACAAACACACAAAAAAAACAACAACCAAAACAAACACAACAAAACCACAAAAAAACACAAAACACAACACAAAAACTCAACAAAAACCACACAACAAAAACACACCAAACCAAAACACAACACAACAAAACAAACACAACAAATCAAACACACAACAACAAAACACAACAAAAAAAATCACAACACCAACAAACAAAAACAACAAACAAACACACAAAACAACAAACACAACAACACAACAAAACAACAACAAACAAACAAAACACAAAAACAACAAAAACAACAACCAAACAACAAACAACACAAAAACAACACAACAAAACAACACAAAAAAACCAAAAAACACAAACACACAAACAACACATAAACAAAACACAAACAACATCACAACAAACACACAACAACAACAACACACAAACAAAACAAACCAACAAACACAAAACAACAAACACAACACACCAACAAAAACACAAACAAAACAACAAAACACAAACAAAAAACAACACCAAAAACAACAACACACAAACAAACAAACAACATCAAACAACCAAAACACACACAAAACACAACACAAAATCACAAACAAAAAACATCACAAAAAACACAAACCAACAATCAAACAAAACACAACACAACAAAAACACATCAAACAACAACACACAAAAACCAACAAAAAACAAACAAACACACAACAAACACAAACACAAAAACAACCAAACACAATCAAACACCACAAACAAACACACAAACAACAACAAAACAAAACATCAACAAACAATCAACACAAAACACAAAAAACAAAACAACAACACACAAACAAACAAACAAAAACAAACACAACAAAACACAACCACAACAAACAAACACACAATCACACAACAAAAACACATACAACCACAACAAACAAAACACAATCACCAACACAACAACACAAAACATCAACAAATCAACACAAAACAACAACAAACCAAACCAAAACACAAACACAACAACAAAAAACAAAACAACCACACAACACACACAACAAAACAAACATCAAAAAAACAAACACAAACACAAAACACAAACAACACAACATCCACAAAACACAAAAAACACCAACAACAACACCAAAAAACAAAATCACAAACAAACAAACAACAAACCAAAACAACAAACAAACACAACCACACAACAAATCAACACAAACAACAAACACAACCAAATCAACACAACAAAAACAAATACAAACAACACAAACAACAAACAAACACAACAAAAACACAAAACAACATCACAAACAAAAATCACACAAAACAAACAAAACACAAAACACAAACAACACACACACACAAACACAACAAACAACAAAAAAACCAAACACACAACAAAACAAAACAACACAACACACAAACAAAATCACACACAACCAAACACAACAAAACAAACATCAAAAACACAACAACAACAACACAAACACAACAACAAAACAAACAACACAAACAAAACACAAATCAAACACAAAACACAACACAAAAACCAAACAAAACAACACACAAACAAAAACCAAAACAACACAACAAAAACAAAAAACAAACACAACCAACACACAAAACAACAAAACACAAACAACCAAAACAAAAACCACAAACACAAAACAACAATCAAACAACCAAACAACAAAACAACAAACACAAAACACACAACAACCAACACAAAACACAACACAAAACACATCAAACACAAACACACAAAAAAAAACAAACAAAACAAAACACAACATCAAAACAACACCAAACACAACCACAACAACACAACAAAACAACACAAACAAAACAACAATCAACAAACACAACAAACACAAACAAACAACACAAAACACAAAACACAAACAACAACAAAAACCACAAACAACACACAACCACAAACAAAAACAAAACAAACACAACAAAACAAACATCACAAACAACAACACACAACAAAACACAAACAACATCAAACAACAAAAACAACAAAACACAAAACACAAACACAACAAAACCACAAACAAAACAAACATCAAACAACAAAATCAAACATCAACAACACACACAACAAAACACCAAACACACACAAACAACAAACCACAACAACAAAATCAAAACACAAACAAAACAACAACAAACACAACACAAAACCAACAAAACAAACAACACACAAAACACACAACAAAAAACCAACACAACAACAAAACACAACACAACCACAAAACACAAACACCAACACACAACACAACACAAAACAACAAAACCAACAAATCACAACACAAACACCAAAACAACAACACACACAAACAAACACCACAAACAACACAACAAACAACAAACACATCACAAACAACAACACAACAACACCAAACAACAACACAACAAAACAACACAACAAAACACAAAACAAAAACAAACAACACACATCAAACCACAACAACACAACAACACAAAAAAAACCACAACACAACAAAACAACAACAACACAAAAAAACAAAAAACAAAACACAACAACAAACACAAACAACAAAACAAAACAAAAAAAACACAAACACAAACACAACAAAAAACAACCACAAAAACAAACATCAAAAACAACAAACCAACAAAACAAACAACAAAAACACAAACCAAACAACAATCAAAAACAACAACAAACAAAAACACAAAAACAAACACAACAAACAAACAAACAACAACAAAAACACAAACAACAACAAAACACAAACAACAAAAACAACAAAACAAAAACAAAACAACCACACAAAACAAAACACACACAACAAACAAAAAACACAAACACAAACAAACAACACAACAAAACACAACAAAACAAACACAAACAAACAAAAACACAACAAAACAAAACAACACAAAACACAAAACAACAAAAACAACAAAACAAAAAACCAAACAAACAACAACAAACAAACAACACAACAACAAACACAAACAACAAAACACAACACAACAACAAACAACAACACAAACAACAAAACAACAACAAACAAACACAAAACAACAAACAAACACAACAACAAACAAAACAAAACAACAACAAAAAACACAAAACAACAAACAACAAACACAAACAACAAACACAAACAACAAACACAAAAAACAACACAAAACAACACAAAACAAACACAACAAACAAAAACACACAAAACAAACAACAAACAAAACAAACACAAAAAACAACAAACAACACAACAAAACAAAACAACAAAACAACAAACAAACAAACACAAAAACAACACAAACACAAAAACAAACAAAACAACAACAAACACAAACAAAACAACAAAACAAAAACAAACAAACACAAACAACAACAACACAACAACACAAACAACACAAAAACAACAAACAACAACACACAAACAAAAAACAACAACACAACAAACAAAACCAACAAACAAAACACACAAACACAAAAACAACAACAAACACAAAAACACACAACAACAAAAAACACAAAACAAACAAACAACAACACAAACAACACAAAAACAAACAACACAAAACAAAACAAACAACAACAAAACACAACAACACAAACAACACAAACAAACACAAAAACACAAACACAAACAAACAAACAACACAAAACAAACACAACAAAAACAAACACAACAACAAACACAAAAACAAACAAAAACAAACACAAACAAACACAAAACAACAACAAAAACACAACAACACAAAACAAAAAAACACAAACAACAACAACAAACAACACAAAAACAAACACAAAACAAACAACAAACAACACAAAAAACAAACAACACAACAACAACACAAAAACACAAACACACAAACACACACAAACAAACACAAAACAACAAAACAAACAACAAAACAACACAAACAAAACAACAAAACAACACAACAACAAACAAACACAACAAACAACACAACAAAAACAAACAACAACAACAAAAACCAAACAAAACACAACAACACAAACAACAACACAACAACAAAAACAACACAAAACAAAACAAACAACACAAAACAACACAACAAAACAACAAAAACAAACAACAAACACAAAACAAACACAACAAAAACAAAACACAAAACAACAACAAAACACAAAACAACACAACAAACAACACAAACACAAACAAACAAAACACAAACAAAACAAACCACAAAAACACAACAAACAAACACAAAACAAACAAAAACAAACAAAACAAACAACAAAACACAACAAAACAACACAAACAAACACAACAAAAACAAACAACAACAACACAAAAAACAACACAAAACAAACAAAACAACAAACACAACAACAAACACAACAAAACAAACACAAAACAACACAAAACAACAACAAACAAACATCACAAAAACACAAACAAAAACAACACAAACACACAAACAAAACAACACAAAAACAAACAACACAAACAACAAACACAAACAAACACACAAAAACAACAACAAACAACAAACACAACAACAAACAAAACACAAAACACAACAACAAAAACAACAACACAAAACACAACAACAAAAACACAAAAACAAAACACAAACAACACAAACACAAACAAAACAACACAAACAACACAAACACAAAACAACAACAAACAAAAACAAAACAACACAAAACAACAAACAACAAACACAAAACAAACAACAAACAACAACAAACAAAAAACAAACAAACAACACAAACAAAAACAACAACAAACAAACACAAACAACACAAAAACAAACAACAAACACACAAACACAAACAAACAAACAAACACAACAAACACCAAAACACAAACAAAACACAACAACAACACAAACAAAACACAACACACAACAACAAACACACAACAAAAACAAACAACAACAAACAAACAACAAACAAACAAAACACAACAAAACACAAAACAAACAACACAACAAACAAACAAACAACAACCAAAACAAAAACAAACAACAAAACACAACAAACACAAAAACACAACACACAAAAAACAAACACAACAAACACAAAAACAAACAACAACAAACAACACAACAAACAACAAAACACACAACAAACAACAAACACAAACAAAACAACACAAACAACACAAAAAAACACACAACAACACAAACAACAACAAAACAAACACAAAACACAACAAAACAACACAACACAAAACAAAACAACAAACACAACAAACAAACAAAAAAACAAACACACAACCAACAACACAAACAACACAAACAAAACAAAACAACACAAACAACAAAACACAACAAAACACAACAAACAAAAAACAACAAAACAAAAAACACAACACAAAACAACAACAACAAACACAACAAAAAAACAACAAACAACAAAACACAACAAAACAAACACAAACACACAAAACACAACAAACAAAACAACACAACAAACACAAAAACAACACAAACAACAAAACAAACAACAACACCAAAACAACAAAAAACAACAAACACAACAAACACACAAAACACAAACAAACAAAACAAAACACAAACACAACAACAACAAAACACAAACACAAAAACAAACAACACAACAAACAACACAAAACAACACAACAAACACAAAAAACAACACAACAAAAACACACAAAACCAAACAACAAACACAAAACAACAAACACAAACACAAAACAAACAACACAAACAACACAACAACAAACAACAACAAAACAACACAAAAAACACAAACAAAAAAACAAACACACAAACAAACAACAAACACAAACAAAACAACACAAAACAAAAACAACACAACACAAACACAACAACAAAACACAACAAAAACAAAACAACACAACAAAAACAACACAAACACAACAAAAACAAACAAACACACAAACACAACAAAAAAACAACACAACAAACAACAAAAACACAACAAAACAACAAACACAAAAACACAACACAACAAAAACACACAACACAAACAAAACAAACACAAACAAACACAAACAAAAACAAAAACAACAAACAACAAACAACACAAAACACAACACAAAACACACAAAAAACAAAAACAAACAACAAAAACAACAACACAAAAACAACAACAACAAACAAAACAACAAAACAACAACAAACAAAACAACACCAAACAAACACAAACAAAAAAACACCAACAAACAACACAAAACACAAACAACAAACAACAAAACAACACCACAACAAAAACACAAACAACAACAAAACACAAACAAACAACACCAAAACAAAACAACAACACAAACAAAAACAAAACACAACAAACAACACAACAAAACAACACAACAAACAAACAAAACAACAAAAACAAAACAAACAACAACACAAACACACAAACAAACAACACCACAAACAAACAACAAAACAAACAACACAAAACACAAACACAAACAACAAACAACAACAAAACACAACACAAACAAACACAACACAAACAACACAAACAACACAAAAACAACACAAACAACACAAAACAACAACAAAACAACACAACAACAAACACACAACACAAACAACAAACAAAAAACAACACAAACAAAACAACACAAACAACACACAACAACAAACACAAACACAAAACAAAACACAACACAAACACAACAAAAACAAACAACAAACACAACAACAAAAACAAAACACACAACAACAACACACAACAAAACAAAACACACAAAACAACACACAAAACAACAACAAAAACAAACACAAACAACAAACACAACAAACAACACAAACAAAACACAAACACACAAAACAACACAAAACAAACACAACAACAACACAACAAACACAAAAACACAACAAAACAAAACAACAACAAACAACAACAACAACACAAAAACACAAACAAACAAAACAACAACACAAAAACAACAACAACAAAACAAACACAACAACACAAAACAACACAACACAACAAAACAAACACAAAAACACAACAACAAAACAACACAACACAAACAAACAACAAACACAAAAACAACAAACAAACACAACAAAACACAACAAAACACAACACAAAAAACAAAAACAAACAACAAACAACAAAAACACAACACAAACACAAAAACACCAAACAAACACAACAAAACAACACAAACACAACAAACAAACACAAAACAACAAACAAACACAACAACACAAAACAAACAACACAACACAAAAAACAACAAACACAAACACAAAACAAAACACAACACAACAAAAACAACACAACAAAAACACAAACACAAAACACAAACACAAACAACAAACACAAAAACACAACAACAACACACAAAACAAACAAAACAACACAAAACAAACACACAAAACACAAACACAACAAACAAACAACACACAACAAAACACAAACAAAAACAACAACAAAACAAAACACAAACAACACAAACAAAACAAACAACAAAACACAACACAAAACAACAAAAACACAACAAAACACAAACAAACAACAACACAAAACACAACAAAACAAAACCAAACAAAAACACAAACAACAACACAAAAAACACAACAACAAACAAAACAACAACAAACAAAACACAAACAAACACAACACAAACAACAAACACACAAAAACAAACAAAAACACACAAACAACACACAAAAACAAACACAACAACACAAACAAAAACAACAACAAAACACAACACAACACAAACAACACAAAAACACAAACAAACAACACAACAAAACAACAAACACAACAACACACAAAAACACCAACAAACACAAAACACACAACAAACAAACAACACAACAAAACAAACACAACAACCAACAAACACAAACAAAACACACAAACAAACAACAAACAAACACAACACAAAACACAACAAACAAAACAAAAAACACAACACACAAACAACAAAAACACAAACAACACAACACAAAACACACAACACAAACAAACACACAAACAACAAAAAACACAAACAAAAAACAACAAACACAACACAAACAACAAACACAACAAACAACACAACAACACACAAAACAACAAACACAACAACAAAACACAAACACACAACAAAACAAAACAAACAAAACACAAACAACAAACAACAAAACACAACACACAACAAACAACACAAACAACAAACAAACACACAAAAACAACAACACAAAAACAACAAAACAACACACAAACAACACAACACAAAACAACACAACAAACAACACAAAACAACACAACAAACAAACACACAAAACAACAAACAAACAACACAAACACACAAACACAACACAAAACACAAAACAAACAAAAACAAACACACAACAAAACAAACAACACAAACACAAACAAACACAACAAAAACACAAACAAAACAACAAACAACAAAAACAAACACACAACAAACAACAAAACAAAACAAAACAAACAAAACACAACAAAAACAAACAAAAAACAACAAACACAAACACAAAACACAACAAACAACACACAAAACAACACAAAACACACAAAAACACAAAACAACAACAAACACAAAAACAAAACACAACAAAACAACACAAAAACAACAAACAAACAACACAACAAAACAACACAAACAAAAACAACACAACAAACAACAAAACAAAACACAACAAACAACACAAAAACAAACACAAAACAACAACACAAAACAACAAACAACACAAAACACAACAAACACAAACAAACAAAAACAACAAAAACAACACAAACAACACAAACAACAAAACAACAAACACAACAACAAAAACAACAAAACAACACACAAAAACAAAAACACAAACAACAACACAAACAAAACACAAACAACAAAACAAACAACAACAACAAACACAACAAAACACAACAACAAACAACAACAAACACAACAAACAAAACAAAACAACACAAACAAACAAACAAACAAAAACACAACAACACAACACAACAAAACACAAACAACAACAAAAACACACAACAAACACAAACACACAAAAAACAACACAACAAAACACAACAACAAAACAAACAAACACAACAACACAACAAACAAAAACAACACAAACAAACACAACAAAACACAACAAAAACAACAACAAACAACAAAAACAACAAACACAACAACACACAAAACAACAACAACAAACACACAAAAAACACAACAACAAAACAACACAACACAAAACAAAAACACACAACACAACAAAAACACAACAAACACAAACAACAAACACAACAACAACAAACAAACACAACAACACAACAAAACAACAACACAAACAAACAAACAAACAAAACAACAAAAAACAAACAACAAACAAACACACAAAAAAACACAAAAAACAACACACAAACACAAACAACACAACACACAAAAACAAAACACAACAAAACAACAACACAACAACAACACAAACAACAAAACACAACAAACACAACACAAACAACAACACAAAAACAACAACACAAACACAACAAACAACACACAAAAACAAACAAACACAAACAACAAAAAAACAAACACACAAAACAACAACAAAACAAACAACAAAACACAACAAACAACAACACAAAAACAACAAACAACAACACAACAAACAACACAAACAAAACAACACACAAACAACAACAAACACAACAACACAACAACACAACAAAACACAAACAACACACAAACAAACACACACAAAACAAACAACAAAACACAACAAACAACAAACACAACAAACAACAAACAAAAACACAACACAACAAAACACAAACAAACAACAAACACAAACAAAACAACAAACAACAAACAACAACACAAAACAAACACAAAAACAACAACAAACAAACAACACAAAAACAACAAACAAAACACAAAACAACAACAACACAAACAAACAACACAAAAACAACACAACAAAACAAACAAACACACAAAAACAACAAACACAACCAAAAAACAACACACAAAACAAAAACAACACAACAATCAAAACAAACACAAAACAACAAACACAACAAACACAACAAACACAAACAACAAACAACAAACACAAAACAAACAACACAAAACAACAACACAAACACACAAACACAACAAAACAAACAACAACAAAACAACAAAAACACACAAACAAACAAAACACAAAACACAAAACAACAAACAACACACAAAACAAAACAACAAACAAACACAACACAAAACAACACAAAACAACAACACAAACACAACAACAACAACACAAACAACAACACAACAACACAAAACAACAACAAAACCAAAACAAACAAAAAACACAACAACAACACAAACAAAACAAACAACACACAAACAACAACAACACAACAAACAACAACACAAAACACAACACAAACAACAACACAAAACAAACAAACAAACAAAAACACAACACACAAACAAAAACAAAACAACAAAAACACACAACAAACAACACAAAACAACACAAACACAAACAACAACAACAACAACAAAACACAAACAACAAAACACAAAAACAACAACAAACAACAAAACACAAACAACACAACAAACAAACACACAACACAACAAACAAACACACAAACAAACACAAACAACAAAACAACAACAAAACACAACACAACAAAAACACAACAAACAACAAAACACAACAACACAAACACAAAAAACAAACAAAACAACAACAAAAAAACACAAAACAACACAAAACAACAACAAAACACAACACAAACAAACACAACAAACCAAACAAAAACAAACAACACAACAACAACACAAACAAACAAAACAACACAAAAAACACAACAAAACAAACAAAAACACACAACAAAACACAAAACACAACACAACAAAACAAACACAAAAACAAACAACAACACAACAACAAAAACAAAACAACACAACAAAACAAACAAAACACAACAACAAACAACAAACAACAAAACCAAACAAAACAACAAACACAACACAACAAAAACAACACAAACAAAACACAACAAACAAACACAAACAACAAACACAACACAACAAAACAAAACACAACAACAAACACAAAAACAACAACACAACAAACACAAACAAACAAACAACAAAACAACAAACAAACACAACAAAACACAACAACAACAAAACACAAAACAACACAAAACAAAAACAAACACAAACAACAAAAACAAACAACAAACAACAACACAAAAACAACAAAACAAACAAACACAAACAACACAACAAAACAACAAAACACACAAAAACAAAACAACACAACAAAAACAACAAAAACAAAACACAAAAACAAACACAAACAACAAAACAAACAACACAAAAACAACAAACAACAAACAAAAACACAACAAAAACACAAACACAAACAAAACACAACAACAAAAACAAACAAAACAACAAAAAAACAACAACAAAACACAAAACAAACAAAAACACAACAAAAACAAACAAAACAACACAAAATCAAACAAAACAACAAACAAACAACAAAACAAAACAACAAAACACACACAAACAAAAAACACAAACAAACAAACAACACAACACAAACAAAAACAAACACAACAACAAACAACACAAACAAAAACAAAAAACACAAAAAACAAACACAAAACACAAAAAACAACAAAAACACAACAAACAACAAACAAACAACAACACAAACAAAAACACAACAAAACACACAAAACACAACAACAAACACACAAACAAACACAACACACAAAAACACAAACAAAACACAAAAACAAAACAACAAACAAACACAAAAACACAAACAAAACACAACAAAACAAACAAACAAACAACAAAACAAACAAAACACAACAAACAAACACAAACACAAACACAACAAAAACAAACACAACACAACAAAAAACACAAACAAACAAACACAACAACAAACAAAACAACACACAAAAACAACAACAAACAAACAACAAAACACACAACAAACAAAACACAAACAAACAAAAACAACAAACACAACAAAACAAACAAACACAACAAACAACAAAAAAACACAACAACAAACACAAAACAAACAACAAACAAAAACACAAACAACAAAACAAAACAAACACACAACAAACACACAAAACAAAAACACAACAAACACAAAACAACAAAAACAAAACAACAAACACACAAACACAACAAACAACAACACAAAACAAACAACACAAACAACAAAAAACAACACAAAACAACAAACAAACACAACAAACAAACAACAAAAACAACAAAAACAAAACAACAAACACAAAACAACAACAAAACACAAAACAAAACAACAAACAACACAAAAACACAACAAAACACAAACAAAACAACAAACAACACAAACACAAAAACACAAACAAAACAACAACAAACACACAAAACAACAAACACAACAAAACAACACAAAAACAACAACACAAAAACAACACAACACAACAACACAAAAACAACAACAAACACAAAACAAACAAACACACAAAACAACACAACAACAAAACAACAAAACACACAACAACACAAACAAAAACAACACAACACAAACAACAAACAAACAAAACAACACAACAACAAAACACACAACAACAAAACAAACAAAAACAACAACAACAACACAAAACAAAACACAAACAAACACAAACAACACACAAAAACAAACAACACACAAAACAACAAAAACAAAACACAAAACAAACACAACAAACAAACAACAACACACAAACAACAAACAACAAAACAACAAAACACAAAACAACACAAAAAACAACAAACAACAAACACAACAAAACAACAACACAAACAACAACAAAAACACAAACAACAACACCAACAACAAACACAAAAAACACAACACAAAAACAACAACAAACAACAACACACAAAAAACACAAACAACAAACAACAAACAACACAACAACAAAAACACAACAAAACAAACACAACAAACAAAAAACACACAAAACAAAACAACAAACAACACAAAAACAAAACAACACAACACAACAAAACAAAAACAACAAACACAAAACACAAAACACAACAAACACAACAAAACAACAACAAAAACACAAAACAAAACAACAAACACAAAAACACAAACAACAAACAAACACAAAACAACACAACAAAAAACACACAACAAACACAACAACAAAACACAACAAACACAACAAAACACAACACAAACAAAACAAACAACAAACACACAAAACAAACAAAACAAACAACAACAAACAACAAAACAAACAAACCACACAAACACAAAACAAAACACAACAAAACAACACAAACAAACACAACAAACAAAACAACAAAACAAACACAAAAAAACACAAAACACAAAACAACAACAAAACACAACACAACAAACAACAAAAAACAACAACAAACACAAAACACACAACAAAACAACAAACAACAAACACAAAAACAAACAACACAACAAACACACAAACAACAACAAACACAAAAACAACAAAACAAAACAAACAACACAAAACAACAAAATCAACAACAACAAACAACAAAACAAAACACACAAACACAACAAACACAAACAAACACACAAACAACAAAAAAACACAAACAACAAACACAACAAACAAACAAAACAACAAAAACAAACACAACAAAACACAAACAAACAACACACAACAACACAAAAAACAAAAACAACAAAACAACACAACAAACAACACAAACAAACACAAACAAAACACAACAAAACAAACAACAAAACAACAAACAACACACAAAAAACAAACAACAACAAACACAAACACAAAAACAAACACAAACACAACAAAACACAACAAAACAAACAACACAAAACACAACAAAACAACAAAAACACAAAACACAAACAAAAACAACACAAACAACACAACAAACAAACAACAAACACAAACAACAAACAACAACAAACACACAAAACAAAACAAACACAACAAACAACAACAAAACACACAAAAAAACACACAAAAACAAACAACAAAAAACAACACAAAACACAAAAAAACAACAACAACAAACACAACACAAACAAAAACAACAAACAACAACAACAAACAACACAAACAAAAACAACACACAAAACACAACAAACACAACAAAACAACACACAAAACAACACAAACAAAAACACAAACACAAAAACAACACAAAACAACACAACAAAAACAAACAAACACAACAAAACACAAAAACAAACACAACACAACAAAACACAAAAACAACAAACAACAACAAACACAACAAACAACAACACAAACAACAAAACAAACAACACACAAACAAAACAAACAACACAAAACAACAAACACAACAACAACAAACAACAAACACAAAAACAAACAACAAACAACAAACAACAAAACACAACAACAACACAACAACAAAAACACAACAAAAACAAACACACAAAACAAAAAACAAAAAACAAACACACAAAAACAAAACAAACACACAAAACACAACAAACACAACACACAAACAACAAAACACAACACAACAAAAACAACACAAAACAACACAACACAAAACAAACACAAACACAACAACAAACACAAACAACAACAACAAACAAAACACAACAAACACAAACACACAAAACAAACAAAACAAAACACAACAACACACAAACAACAACAAAAACACAAACAACACAAAAACAAACAACAAAACACAAACAAAACAACACAACAACAAACACACACAACAAAACAACAAAAACACAAAACAAAACAAACAACAACAAACACAAAACAACAACAAACAAAAACAACACAAACACAAACAAAAACAACAAACAAAACAAAACACACAAACAACACAAAACACAAACACAACAAACACAAAACACAAACAAACAAAACACAACAAAACAAACAACACAAACAACAAACAACAACACACAAACACAAACACAAAAACAAACACAAAACACAACAACAACAAACACACAACACAAAAACACAACAAAACAAAACAAAAACACAACACACAAAAAAACAACACAAACAAACAAACACAAACACACAAACAAAACACAACAAAACAACAAACACAAACACAACAAACAACAAAAAACACAACAACAAAAACAAACAACACAACAAACAACACAAAAAACACAAACAAAACAAAACAAACAACACACAAAACAACAAACAAACAACACAACACAAAACACAAACAACACAAAAAACACAAACAAACAACAAAACAAAACAACAAACAAAACAACACAAACAACACAACAAACAAACAACACAAAAAACACAACACAACAAACAACACAACAAAACAACAAAACACACAACAAACAAAAAACACAACAAACACAAACAACAACAAAAACAAACACAACACAAAAACACAAACAAAAAACAAAACAAAACAACACAACAAAACAACACAAACAACACAACAACAACAAAACAACAAACAACACAAACAAAAACAAAAACACAAACACAAAACAAAAACAACACAACAAAACAACACAACAAACAACAAAAACACACAACACAAACACAAAACAAACAAAACAACAAACAAACAAACAAAACAAAACACCAACAAACAAACACAACAAAACAAAACAACAAACACAAACAACAAAAAACAACAAACAAACACACAAAACACAAACACAACAAACAAAACAACAAACACAAACAAACAACAACAAACACACAAACACAACAAACAAAAACACAACACAACAAACAAACAAAACAACAACAACAAACAACAACAACAAACACAAAACAAACAACAAACACAACAAAACAACACAAACACAACAAACACAAAAAACACAAACAACAAAAAACACAAACACACACAACAAAACAAACAAACAACACAAAACACAACAAAACAAACAACACAAAACAAACAAAACACACACAAACAAACAACACAAAAACAACAACAAACAACAAACAACACAACAAAACAAAACAAACAACAAACACAAAACAAACACAACAAAAACAACAACCAAACAAACAAAACACAACATCACAAACAACACAACAAAACACACAAACAACAAACAAAACACACAACAACAAACACAAAAAACACAAACAAAACAACACACAACAAACAACACAACACAAAAAACAAAACAACAAACACAACAAAAACAACAAACAACACAAACAACACACAAACAAACACAAAACAACAAACACAAAACACACAAACAACAAAACAACAAAACAAAACACAAAACACACAAAACAAACACAACAAAAAACAACAAACAAACAAACAAAAACACACCAACAAACAACAAAACACAAACAACACAACACAACAAACACAAAACACAAACAAAAACACACAAAACACAACACAAACAAACAACAAACACACAACAACAAAACAAAACAACAAAAAACAACAAAAACAACAAACAACACAAACACAACAACAAAACAACAAACACACAAACAACAAACAAAAACACAAACACAAACAACACAACAAAACACAAACACAAAAACACAAAAAACAACAAACAAAACACAAACACAACAAACACAACAACACACAAAAACACACAACACAACACAAAAACAACACACAAACAAACAACAACACAAAACACAAACAAACACAACACAACAACACAAAAACACAAAACAAACAACACAACAAACACAACAACAAAAACAACAACACAAAAACACAAACACAACACAACAACACAAAACAAAACACAAAACAACAAACACAACAACAAAAACAACACAACAAAAAACACAAACAACACACAAACACACACCAACAAACAACACAACAAAACAAACAACACAAACAAACAACACACAACACAAAAACACAAACACAACACAACACAACAAAACACAAACAACAAAACAACAACAAAACAACAAAACAACACAAACAAACACAACAACAAAACAACACAAAACAAAAACACAACAAACAAACAACAAACAACACAAAACACAACAAACACAAACACACAAAACAACACAACACAAACAAACAACACAAACACAAACACAACAACAAACAAAAAACAAACACAAAAAACAACACAACAACAACAACACAAACAAACACAAAAACAACAACACAACAACAACAAAAACACAAACAACACAACAAACACAAAACAAACAACAACAAAACAAACACAAAAACACAAACAAACAAACACAACAAAACAACAACACAAAACAACACAAACAACAACAAACAACAAAAACAAAACAACACAAACAACAAAACACAACAACAAACAAACAACACAACAACAAAACAAACAAACACAACAACACAAACAAAAACACAAACACAAACAACAAAACAACAAACAAACAACAAACACAAAACAACAACAAACACAAACAAACAAAAACAACAAACACAACACAACACAAAAACAAACAACACAACACACAAAACAAACAAACAAAAACAAAAACAACACAACAAAACACAACAAACACAACAAACACAAACAACAACAACAAAAACAAACAAACAAAACACAAAACAACACAACACAAAAAACACAACAAAACACAAAACAACACAAACAAAAAACAAAAAACAAACACAACAACAAAACAACAAAACACAAACAAACAACAACACAAACAACAAACAACAAAACACAAAACAAACACAAACAAAACACACAACACACAAACACAACAAAAACAAAACACACAAACAAAACAACACAACAAACAACACAACAAACAAACAACAACACAAAAACACAACAACAAACACAAAAACACAAAACAACAAACACAACAAAAAACAACAAACACACAAAAACAAACAACAACACAACAAACACACAAACACAAAAAAAACAAAACACAACACAAACAACAAACACAACAACAAACACAACAAACAACAAACACAAAACAAACAAAACACAAACAACAAAACACACAACAACAAACAAAACAACACAACAAAAACAACACAAAACACAAACAACACAAAACAAACCAAACAAAACAACAACACAAAAACACACAACACAAAAACAACAAACAAAAACAACAACACAACACAAAACAAAAACACAAACAAAACACAACAAACAAACAACACAAAAAAACACAACACAACACACAACAAAAACACAAACAAAACAACACAACAAAACAAACAACAAACAAACAAACAAAAAACACAACAAACACACAAACAACAAAAACAACACACAACAAAAACACAACAAACAAAAACACAAAACACAACAAACACAAAAACAAACAACACACAACAACACAACAAACAAACAAAACACAACAAACACAACAACAAAACAAACACAAAACAAAAACAACAAACACACAACAAAACAACACAAAACAAACAAACAACAAAACAAAACAACAACAAAACAACAAACAACAAAACAACAAACACAACAAACACAAAACAAAACAACAAACAAACAAAACAACACAACACAAAACAACAAACACAACACAAACAAACAAAAACACAACAAAACACAAAAACAACACAACAAACAAAAACACAACACAACAACAAAAAACACAACAAACAACAAACACAACAAACACAAACACACAAAACACAAACAAACACACAACACAAAAACAAAACAACACAAAACAAACACAAACAACACAAACAAACAAACACACAAACAAACAACAAAACAAAACACAACAACAAAAAACAAAACAAACAAAAACACAAACACACAACAAACAACAAAAACAAAAAACACAAACAAAACAACAACAACAAAACAAACAACAAAACAACAACAAAACACAACAAACACAACACAAACAAACAAAAAACACAACAACAAACAAACAACAAAACAACAACAACAAACAAACAAACACACAAACAAACAAACACAACAACACAACAAAAAACACAAACAAAACACAAACAAAACACACAAACACAAAACACAACAAACAAACAAACACAACAAACAACACAAACAACAAAACAAACAAACAACAAAACACAAACAAAACAACAAACAACACAACACAAACAACAAACACAAAACAAAAACACACAAAAACAAAACACACAACACAAACAAAACAACAAAACAACAAAAACAAACACAACACAACAAAACAACAACAAACAACAAACAAACAACAAAACAACACAAAAACACAACAAACAAACACAAAACAACACAAAACACAACAACAAACAAAACACAAAACAACAAACAAAACACACAACAAAACACAACAAACAACAAACACAAACAAAAAACAACACACAAACAACAACACAAACAAAACAAACACAACAACACAAACAAAAACACACAAACAAAAACACAACAACACAACAAAACAAACAAACACAACAAAAAACACAACACACAAACACAAAAAACAAAACACAAACAAACACAACAAACAAACACAAAAACAACACAAAACAAAACAAAACACAAACAACAACACAAACAAACAACACACAAAACACAAAAACAACAAAACAACAACAAAATCACAACAACACAAAACAACACAAACACAAACAACAACAACACAACACACAAAACAACAAACAAAACACAAAACAAAACAAACAAACAACACAAACAAACAACAACACAAAACACAAACAAAAACACAAAAACACAAAACAACAAACAACAACAAAACACACAAACAACAAACACAACAAAAACAAAACACACAAAACAACAACAAAACAAAAACACAAACAAAAACACAACAAAACAAAAACACAACAAAACACAAACAAACAACAACACAAAAACAACAAACACAAAAAACAACACCAACAAACAACAACACACAAAAAACAACAACAAAACAAACAAAACAAACACAAACAAACAACAACACAAAAAACAAACACACAAAAACAACAACACAACAAACAAACAACAAAAACAAACAACAAACAAACACAAACAAACACACAACACAAAAACAAAAACACAAAAACAAAACACAACAACACAAACAAAACAAACAACAACAAACACAACAAACACAAAACAACAAACAACAACAACAACACAAACACAACAAAAACAACAAAAACACAAACAACAAAACAACACAAACAAACACAACACAAAACACAACACAAAAAACAAACACAACAACACAACAAACAACACAAAACACAAACAAACAAACAACACAAAAACAAAACAAACAAAACACAACAAAACAAACACAAACACACAAAACAACACAACAAACACAACAACAAAAACAACACAAACAAACACAACAACACAACACAACAACAAAACAACACAACAAACACAAACAACAAACAAACACAACAACAAAACAAACAAAAACAACACAACAAAACAACAAACAACAAAACAAACACAACAAACACAAAAACAACACAAACAAACAACACAACACAACACACAAAACAACAAAACAACAAACAACAAAAACACAACAACACAAACAAACAACAACACAAAACAACAAACACAACAACAAACACAACACAAACAACAACACAACAAAAACACACAAAAACACAAACAACAACAACAAAACAACAAACACAAAACAAACAAAAAACACAACAAAACAACACACACAAACACACACAAAACACAACAAAAAAACAAAACACATCAAACAACAACAAACAACACAAAAACAAAACACACAAACAACACACAAAAACAAACAACAACACAATCAAACAACACAAACAACACAAAACAACAAACACACAACACAACAACAAAACAACAAACACACAACAAAAACACAACAAAACACAACAAACACAACAACACAAAAACAAAAACACAAACAAACAACACAAAACACAAACAACAACAACACAAACAAAACACAAACAACAAACACAACAAAACACAACACAACAAACACACAAACAAACACAAAAAAACAACAACAAAACAAAACAACAAAACACAAAACACAACAAACAACAAAACACACAAAACAACACAACAAACACAAACAACACACAACAAAACAAAACACACAAAACAACAACAAAACAACAAACAAACACAAAAAACAAACAAACACAAAAACAACAAACAAAACAAAACAACACAACAAACAACAACACAAACAACAACACACAAAAACAAAAACACCAACAACACAAAACAAACACAAACAACAAAACAAACAACACAACAAACAACAACAACAAACAACACAAAACAAAACACACAACAAACACAACAACAACAAAACAACACAAAAAACACAACAAACAACACACAACAACAACACAACAACAACAAACAAAACATCAACAAAAACACAAAACAACAACAACACAACACAACAAAAAACAAACAACAACAAAACAAACAAACAAAACAACACAAAACACACAAATACACAACACACACAAACAACAACAACAACAAAACACAATCAAACAAACACAAAACAAAACAACACAACAAAAAACAAACAAACAACAAACAACAAATCACAACAACAAAAACACAACACAAACAAAAAACACAAAAACAACAAACAACAAAACAACAAAACAAACACAAACAACACAACAAAAAACAAACAACACACAAACAAACACAACACACAAACAAAACAAACAACAACACAAACAACAAACAACAAAAACACAACAACAACAACACACACAAACACAAACAAACAAAACACACAAACAAACACAAACACAAAACACAAACACAAAACACAAAAAACACAACAAAACACAACAAAACAAACACACAAACAACAAAAACAACAATCAACAAACAACAAACAACACAACACAAACACACAAACACACAAAACACAAACACAACAAACAAAACAAACACAAAAACAATCACAACAACAAACACAACAAACAAACAAAACAAAAACAAAACACAAAACAACAACACAAACAAACACACACAACAACAAACAACAAAACAAACAACAAACACAACAACACAAACAAAAAACACAACAAACAAACACAAACAACAAACAACACAAACACAACACACAACAAACACAAAACAACAACACAACAACAAAACAAAACACAACAAAAAAACACACAACACACAAACAACAACACAAACAAAAACACACAACAAAACAACACAAAAACACAAACAAAAACAACAAACAACAACACAAAAACAACAACACAAAAACAACACAAAACAAACAACAACAAAACAACACAAAACAACACACAAACAACAAACAACAAACAAAAATCACAACAAACAAACAACAACAAAAACACACAAACACAAAAAACAAACACAAACAACAAACACAACAACACACAACACACACAACACAAAACAACAAACAACAACACAACAAAAACACAACAAAACAAACACAACAAACACAAACAAAACAACAAACAACACAACACAAAAAACAACACAACAAACACACACAACAAACACAAACACAAACACAAAACAAACACAACAAACAAACAACACAACAAAACACAAACAAACACAAAACAACAAACACAAACAACAACAAACAAAAACAAACAACAAACAACAACACAAAAAAACAAACAAACAACACAACAAACAACACAAACAACAACAAACAACAAAACAACACAAAACACAACACAAAAAACAAAACACAACAAACACAACACAAAACAACAAAACAACAACAACACAAACAAAAAACAACAACACAACAACAACACAAACAACAAACAAACAACACAAAACAACATCAACAAAACAAACACAACAAACACACAACAAACAAACAAACACAAAACAAACAAACAAACAAACACACAACACAAAACACAACAAACACAAAACAACACAAACACAACAACACAACAAACAACAAAACAAACAACAAAACAAACACAACAAACAACACACAAAACAACACAAACACACAAACAAACACAAAAAAAACAAACACAACACAAAACACAACAAACACAAAAACAACACAAAACAAAACACAACAAACAAACAAACACAAACAAACACAACACAAACACAAACAAAAACAAACAACAACACAACAAAACAAACAACACAACAACAAACAACAAAACACAACAAACAACAAACACACAAAAACAACACAACACAAACACAAAAAACAAACAAACAACACACAAAAACACAACAAAAAACAACAAACACAAACAAACAAACACACAAACAACACAAACAAACAACAAAACAAACAAACAACAACACAAACACAACAAAACACACACAACAACACAAAAAAACAACAAAACAACAAACAACAAACAACAACACAAAACAAACACAAAAACACAACAAACACAAACAACACAAACAACAAACAAAACAACACAAACAAAAACACAAACAAAACACAACAAACACAACAAACACAAAAACACAACAACACAAACACAAACAACAACACAAACAAAACAACAAACACAACACACAAACAAAACACAACAAACACAAACAACAAACACAACAACAAACAAACACAAAAACAAACACAACAAAACAACAACAAACAACAAAAACACAAACAACAAAACAAACAAACACACAAAACAACAAAAACAACAAAACAACACAAAAACAAACACAACACAACAAACACAAAACAAAACAACAAAACAAAACAAACAACAACAAACAAAACAACAACAACAAACAAACACAAAACACACAAACAAACAAACACAACAAACAACAAAAACACACAAACAACAACAACAAACAACACAACAAAACAACAAACAACACAACAAACACAACAAACACACAAAACAAACAAACACAACAAACACAACACAAACAACAAAAACACAAACACAAACAACAAACACAAACAACAACAAAACAAACAATCACAACAAACACAAAAACAAACAAACACACAAACACAACAACAACAAACACAAACAACACAAAACAAAACACAAACAACAACAAAACAAACACAAACAACAAAACACAAAACAAACACAACAAAAAAACACAAAAACAACAAACAACAAAACAACAACAAAACACACAAACACAAAAACAACAAACAACACACAAACACAAAACAACACAAACAAAACAAACAACAACAAACACAACAAAACAAACAACAAACACAACAAAACACAACAAACAAAACACAACAAACAAACAACAAACACAAAATCACACAACAAAACACACAAACACAACAACAAACACAACACAAAACAACACAAACAACAAAACAAAACACAACACACAACAAAACACAACAACACAAAAACACAACAACAACAAACACAAACACAACACACAAAAAACAAAACAAACAACAAAACACAACAAAACACACACAACAAAAACACAACAACAACACAACACAAACAACAAACAAAACACAACAAAACAAACACAACACAACACAAAACAACACACAACAAACAAAACACAACAAAACACAACAACACACAACAAAAACAAAACAACAACACACACAACAAACAACACAAACAACAAACAAAACACAACAACAACAAACACAAACAACACAAAACAACAACACAAAAAAACAACACAACAAACACACAAACAACACACAAAACACAACAACACACAAAAACAACACAAAACACACAAACAACACACAACACAAACACACACAACAACACAAAAACAAACACAACACAAACAACAACACAAAACACAACACAAACAACACAAAACAACAAACAACACAAACAACACAACAACACACAAACAAACAACAAAACACACAAACAACACACACAACAAAACAACACAACAAACAACAACAAACACAAACAACACAAAACAAACACAACAACAACAACACAAAACAAACAACACAACAACAAACAAACACACAACACACAAACACACAACACAAAACACAACACAACAAACACACAAACACAACACAAACAAAACACACAAACAACAACACAACACAACAAAAACAACAAACACACAAAACAACAACACAAACAACAAACAACAAAACACAAACACAACAAACAACACAACAACACAAAACAACAACACAAACAACACACAAAAACAAACAACAACACAAACAACAACACACAACAAAACAACAAACACAATCAAACAACACAAAACACACAAACACACAACAACAAACAACACAAAAACAAACAAACACACAAACACAAAACACAACACAAAACACAACACACAAACAAACAACACAACAAACAACACAAAACAAAACACAACAACAAACACACAACACAAAACACACAAAAAACAACACAACACACAAAACACAACAAACACAACACAAAAACAAAACAACACAAACACAAAACAACACAACAAAAACACAACACAACACAAAACACAACAACAAAACAAACACACAAAACAACAACAACACAAACACACAAACAAAAAACAACACAACAAACAACAAACACAAAACAAAAACAAAACAAACACAACAACAACACACACAACAAACACAAACAAACAACAACACACAACAAACACAACAACAAACAAACACACACAAAACAACAACACAAACACACAACAAAACAAATCAACAAACACACAACACAATCACACAAAACAACAACACAAACAAAAACAAAACACAACACAACAACACAAACACAAAACAAACAAAACACAACAACACAAACAACAACACAACAAACACAAACAACAACACAAACAACACAAACAAAAAACACAACACACAAACAACACAACAAACAAACAACACAAAAACACAACACACAAAACAACAAAACAAACAAACAACACAACAACAACAACAAACACAAAAACACAAAACAACAAACAAACACAACAAAAACACAACACAAACAAACACAACAACAACACAACCAAAAACACAAACAACACAAAACAACACAACACAAACAAAAACACACAACACAACAAACAAACACAAAACACACACACAAAAACAAACAACAACAAAACACAAACAACAACACAACAAAACAAACACACAAACAACACAAACACAAACAAACAAACAAACAACACACACAACAAACAACACAACACAACAAAACAAAACACAAAACAACACAACACAAAACAACAAACACAACAACAAAAACAACAACACAAACAACAACACAAAAACACAACAAACAACACAAACACACAACAACAAACAAACACAACAAAACAACAACACAAACAAAACAACAAACACACAAACAAACACAACAACACAAACAACAAAACACAACAACACAAACACAACAACAAACAAAACAACACACAAAACAACACAACAAACACAACAAAACAACACAAACAACAACACACAAACACAAAACAAACACAACAAACACAACACAAAACAACACAACAACACAAAACACAACAAAACAAAACAACAAACAAAACACAACAACACAAAACAACAAACACACAACACAAACAACAAACACAACAACAAAACAACACAAAACAAACACAAACAACAAAAACACACAACAACAACAAAAACAAACAACAAACAAACAAACACAAAAACACAACAACAACACAAACACAAACAACAACAACACAAACACAAACAACAAACACAACACAAACAACAAACAAAACACAACAACAAACAACAAAACAACACAACAAACAACACAAACACAAACAACAACACAACAAAACACAACAAACAACAAAACACACAAAACACAACACAAACAAACAACACACACAACAAAACAAACACAACAAAAACACAACAAAAACAAACACAACAAAAACAAACACAACAACACAAAAACAACAAAACACAACAAACACAAACACACAAAACAAACACAAACACAACACAAAACAACAAAACACAAACACACAACAACAACAAACACAACAAAACACAAACAAAACACAACAAAAACAACAACAACACAACAAACACACAACAACAAAACAACACAAAACAACACAAACAAAATCAAACACAAAAACAACAACAACAAAACAACAACACACAACACAACACAAAACAACAAACACACAACAACACAACAAACACACAAACACAAACAACAAACAAAACAACAAACACAACAACACAAACAACACAAACAACAAACAAAAAACACACAAACAACAACAAACAAACAAAACACAACAAACAAACACAAAACACACAACAAAAACACAAACAACACAAACAACAAAACAACAACAAACAACAACAAAACACAACACACAACACAACACAAACAACACAAAAACAAACACAACAAACAACAACAACACAACACAAAAACACAACAACAAACACAAACAACAAACAACACAAACAAAACACAAAAACACAACAACACAACAAAACACAAAACAACAACACAACAAACAAACAACAAACACACAAACACAAACAACAACAAAACAACAACACAAAACAACAAAACAAACACACAACAAACACAACAAAACACACAACAAACAACACACACAAACAACAAACAACAAAACAACAACACAAAACAACAAACAACAACACAACAACACAACAAACACAAACAACACAAACAACACAACAACAAAAACAAACAAAACACAACAAAACAACAAACATCACAACACCAACAAAACAACAAAACACAACACACAAACAACAACAACAAACAAAACAAAAACACACAAACAACAAACACAACACAAACAACAACACACAAAACCAACAACAACACAAAACACACAAACAAACAAAACACAACACAAACAAACAACACAACAAAACACAACACACAAAACAAACACAACAAAACAACACACAAACAACAACACAACAACACAACAAAAAACACAACAAAACACAACAAAACACAACAACACAAACAACAAACAACAAACAAAAACACAACACACACAAAACACAACAACACAACAAAAAACAACAAACACAAACAACACAAACAACAACACAACAAAACAACACAAACAACAACAAACACAACAACAACACAAAACACAACACAAAACAAACAACAACACACCAAAACAAACAAACACAACAACACAACAACAAACACAAACAAACAACAACACAACAAAACACACAAACACAACACAAACAACAAAACAACAACACACAAAAACAACACAAAACAACAAAACACAACACAACAACAAAAACAACAAACAAAACACAACAACAAACAACAAAACACAAACAACAAAACAAACAAAACAACAAACACAACACACACAAAAACACAAACAACAAAACAAAACAACAACACAAACACAACAAACAACAAACACAAAAACACACAAACAACACAACAAACAAACAAACACAACAACAAACACAAACAACAAAAACACAAACAACAAACACACAACAAAAAACAACAAACAAAACACAACAACAACAAAAAACACAACAACACAAACAACACACAAACAAACACACAAAACAACAAACAACAACAAAAACAAACAACAACAAAAACAAAAAACACAACACAACACAAACAAACAAAACACATCAAAACACAACAAACAACCAAAAACAACAACAACAAACACAACAAACAAAAAACAACACAAACAACAACAACAAAAAAACACAACAAACAAACAACACAAAACAACACACAAACAACAAACAACACAAAAACACAAACAAACAATCACAACAAAAACACACAAAAACAAACACAAACAAAACACAACAAACAAACACAAAAAACACAAAACACAACAAACAAACACAACAAACAACAAAAACAACAACACAAAACAAACACAAACACAACACAAAACAACAAAACACAAACACACAACAACAAAACAACACACAACACAAAAAAACAAAACACAACAAAACACAAAAACAACAACAAACAAACACAAAACAAACACAACACAAAAACAACACAAAACAACAACACAACAAAACACACAACAACACAAAACAACAAACAACACACAAACACAACAAAAACAAAACACAACAAACACAACACACAACAAACAACACAAACAACAAAAACACAACAACAAAAACAAAACAACAAAACACAAACACAAAAACAACAAACACAAAACAACACAACACAAAAAACAACAAAACAACAAAACAAACAAAAACACAAACAACAACAAACACAAACAACAAAAACAACAAACAAAAACACACAAACAAACAACAAAAACAACAACAAAAAACACAAACAACACAACAAAACACAACAACACAACAAACAACACAAACAACAACACAAAACACAAACACAACACAACAAACAAACAAAAACAAACAACACAAAACAACACAACACAAAACAACAAAACACAACAACAACACAAAAACACAAAACACAACAAACAACAAACACAACAAAACACACAAACAACACAAAAACAAACAACAACACAAACAAAACAAAACACACACAAACAAAACACAAACAAAACACAACACACAAACAACAAAAACACACAAAAAACAACAACAAACAACAAACAAAAACAACACAACACAAACAACACAAAACAAAAAACACAAAACAACACAACAAACAACAACAAACAACAAAACACAAACACAACACAAAACAAAAACAACAAAACAACAAACACAACAAAAACACAACACAAACAACAAACAAAACACACAAAACAACAACAAACAAACACAAACAAACAACACAAACAACAAACACAAACAACACAAACAACAACAAAAACAACACAACAAACAAACAAAACAACAAACACAAAACAACAACACAAAACACAACAAACACAAAAACAACAAACACAAACACAAACAACAAACAAACAACACAACAACAAAAACAACACAACACAAAACAACACAACAACAAAACACAACACAAACAAACAACAAAACACAACAACAAACAACAAACAAAACAACAAAACACAACACAAAACACACAAACAACAAACAAACACACAAAACAAAACAACAAAACAACAACAAAACAACACAACAAAAAACAACACACACAAAACACAAACAAACAACAACAAAACACAAACAACAAAAACACAACAACAAACACAAAAACAACAACAAACACAACAAAACAAACACAACACAAACAACAAACACAACAAAACACAACAACAAACAAAACAAACACAAACACACAACACAAAACAACAACACAACAAACAAAACAAAACACAAAACAACAAACAACACCACATCAAACAACAACAACAAACACAACAAACAAACAACAAACACAACAAAAAACAAACACAAACACACAAAACAACAAAAACAACAACACAACACAAAACAAACAAAACAACACAACAAACAAACACAAACAAACAACAACAAAACAAAAACACAACACAACAAAAACACAACAAAACAAACAACACAACAACAACAAACAAACACAACAAACAACAACAACACAAACACAACAAAAAACAACACAAAACAACAAACACACACAACAACACAAACACAACAACACAAAACAACAAAACACACAAACAACAAACACAACAAACACAACACACAAACAAAACAACAAACAAACAAAAAACAACACACAAACACAAACAAACAACAACAACAAACAACACAACAACAAAACACAACAACAACAACACACAACACAACAAAAACAAAACAACAACACAAACAACAAAAACAAAAAACAACACAACACAACAAAACAAACACAAACACAACAAAACAACACAAAACAAACAAACAACAAACACAAACAAACACAAAAACACAAACACACAAAAAACAACACAACACACAAACACACAACACAACAAACAAAACAACAACAAACAACAACACAACAACACAAACAACAACACAAACAACAAAACAACACAAACAAAACAACAAAACAACACAAACACACAACAACAAACACACAAACAACCAAACAACACAAAACAAACACAACAACACAAACAAAACAACACAACAAAACAACACAACACAAAACAAAACACAACAAAACACAACACAAACAAAACACACAACAAAACAACACAACAAAAAAACAACACAAAACAACACAACAACAAAACAAACACAACACAAACAAAAACACAACACAAACAAACAAAACAAACAACAACACAACACAAAAACAACACAAACAAACACAAAACACAACAAACAACAACACAACAACACAAAACACAACAACAAACACAAAACAACACACAAAACAAACAACACAACACAACAAAAACACAACACAACACACAAACAACAACACAAAACAACAAACAACACAAAACACAAACACAAACAACAACACAAAACAAAAAACAAACAACAAAACACAACAAAACAAAACACACAAACACAAACAACAACACAAAACAAACACAAAAACAACACAACAACAAAACACAACACACAAAAACAACACAAACACAACAAAAACACAACAAAAACAACAACAACACAAAACACAACAAAAACACACAACAAAACAACAAACAACCAAAACAAACAACAACAAACACAAACACACAACAACAACAAACAACAAAAACAACAAACAAAACACAACAAAACACAAACACAACAAAACACAAAACAACAAAACAAACAACAAACACAACAACAAAAACACAAACAACACAACAAAACAACAAACACAACAAACAACAAAACAAACACAACACAAAACAACAAACACAAACAAAACAACACAAAACAAACACAAACACAACACAAACAACACAACAAAACAACACAAAACAAACACAAAAACAACACAAAACAAACAACAACACACAAAACAACAAAAAACAAACACAACAACAAAACAACAACACAAAAACACAACAAAACAACAAAAACAACAACACAACACAAAAACAACACAAAACAACAAAACACAAACAAAACACACAACAAAAAACAACAACAAACAACAAAACAAAAAACACAACAAACCAACACAACAAAAACACAAAACAACACACAAACAAACAACAAACACAAAAACACACAACAAACAAAACAACAAAAAACAAACACAAACAACAAACAACAACACAACACACAAAAAACAAAAAACAAAACACAACAAACACAAAACACAACAACACAAAACACAAAACACAACAAAAAACAAAACAACAAACAACACAACAAACACAAACAAAACACAAACAAAACAAAACACAAAACAACAAACAACACAACACAACAAAACAAAAACACAAAACAAACACAACACAAAACAACAAACAAACAAACACAAAACACAACACAAAACACAACAAAAACAACAACAACAAAACACAAACAACACAACAACAAAAACAAAACACAACAAAACAAACACAAACAAACAACACAAAAACACAACAACAAACAACAACAAACACAACACAACAAAAACAACAAAACACAAACAACACAACAAACAACACACAAAAACAACACACAAACAACAAAAACACAAAAAACAAAACACACAAACAACAAACAAACATACAAAACAACAAACAACACAACAAACAAAACAACAAAAAACACAACAAACACAAACAACAACACAACACAAACAAAAACCAACACAAACAACAAAAAACAACAAACAAAAACAAACACAAACAAACAACACAACACAAAAACAAACAACAACACAAACAAAAACAAACAAAACAACACACAACAAACAACAAAACACAACAAACAACAAAAACAACAACAACACAACAAACAACAAAACAACACAAACACAACAAACACAAACAACAAACAAAACAAAACACAACAAAACAACACAAAACAACAAACACAAAAAACACAACAAACACAAAAACAAACAAACACAAACACAACAACAAACACAAAACACAACAAAAACACAAACAACAAAACAAAACACAACAAACAACACAAAACAACAAAACAACAAACAAACACAAACAAACAAACAACAAAACACAACAACAAAACAACAAAAAACAACAACAAAACACAAACAAACACAACACAACAAAACAACAAAAACACAACAACAAAACAAACACAAACACACAACAAAAACACAACAAACAAAAACAAACAAAACAACAAACAACAACACAAAACACAAACAACAAACAACAAAAACACAACAAAACAAAACAAAACACAACACAAACAACAACAAAACAACAAACAAACACAAAAAACAACAAACAACACAAAACACAAAACAACAAAAAACACAACACAAAACAACAAACAACACAAAAACACACAACAAAACAAACAACAAACAAACACACAAACAACAAACAACACAACAAACACACAAACAAACAAAAACAAACAACAAAAACAAACAAAAAACACAAACAACAAAACAAACACAACAAACACAACAAAAACAAACACAACACAAACAACACAACAAACAACAAAAACACAAACAACAAACAAAAACACACACAAAACACAAAACACAAACAAACAACAAAAAACAACAAAACAACACAAAAAAAAACACACAAAACAACAACAAAACAACACAAACACAACAACAAAAACAAAACAACAAACAACAACAACACAAACAACAAAACAAACAAACAACAAACAAAAACACAAAACAACAAAACAAAACAACACAAAAACAACAAACAACACAAAAAACAAACAACAAACAACAAAACAAACAACACACAAACAAACAACACAAACAACAAAACAAAACAACAAACAACAAACAAACAACAAAACACAAAACACACAAAACAACAACACAAACAACAACACAAAAACAAAACACAAAACAAAAAACCAAACAAACACAAAAACAACACAAAACAACAACACAAACACAAAACAAAACACAAAAACACAAACACAAACACAAACAACACAAAAACACAAACAAAACACAAAACAAACAACAACAAAACAAACAACAAACAAAAAACAACAAAAACAACAAAACAAAACAAACAACACAAAAACAACAAACACAAAAAACACACAACAACAAAACACAACAACAAACAACAACAAAACAACACAAAAAAACACAAACACAACACACAAAACAAAAAACACAAAACAAACACAAACAACAAAAACACAAAACAACAAACAAACACAACAAACAACACAAAACAACAAAAAACACAACAAAACAAAACACAAACAAACAACACAAAAAAAACAACAACAAACACAAAACAAACAAACAAAAACAAACAAAAACAACAAACAACACACACAAACAAAACAACAAAACAACACAAAACAAACAAACACAACACAAAAAAACACAAAACAAACAACACAACAAAAAACAAACACAAACACAACAAAACAAACAACAAAACACACAACAACAAAACAACACAACAAAACAAAAAACAAACAACAACAAAAAAACAAACACAAAACAAACACAAACAAACAACACAAACAAAACAACACAAAACAACAAACACAAACAACAAAACAACAAAACACAAAACAACACACAAAAACAAACACAAAACAAACAACACAAAAACAAACACAAAAACAAACAACAAACAAAACAACAAAAACAACAACACAAAACACACAAACAAAACAAACACACAACAAACAAAACAAACAACAAAAACACAACACAAAAAACACAAACACAAACAACAAAAACAAAACAACAAACACAACAACAAAACAAACAACAAAACAAACAAAACACAACAAACAAAACACAACAAAAAACACAAACACAAACAAAAACAAACAAAAACACAAACAAACACAAACAACACAAACAACACAACAAAACACAAACAAACAAAAACAAAACACAAAAACAACAAACAAACACAAACAAACAAACACAAACACAAAACAAACACAACAAAACACACAACAAACAACAAAACAACAAACAAACAAAAAACACAAACAACAACAAAAAACACAACAAACACAAACAACAAAACAACAAACACAAACAACAAAACAAACAACAAAACAAAACAACAAACAACACACAACAAAACACAAAAACAAACAAACAAAAACACAACAAAACAAAACAAACACAACAAACACAAAAACAACACAAAAACAAACACAACACACAAACAAAAAACACAACACAAAACAACAACACAACAAACACAAAACACAAACAACACAACAAACAAAACACAAAAACAACAACACAAAACAAAAACAAACAAACAACAACAACAAAAACACAACAAAACAACAAAACAAACAAACAAACAACACAACAACAAAAACAAAACAAAAACAACACAACAACAAACACAAACACAACAACAAAAACAAAACAACACAAAACAAAAAAACAACACAACACAAACAAACAACAAAACAAACACAAACACAAAAACAAACAACAACAAAAACAACAAAAACACAAACAACACAACAAACAACAAACAACAAAAACACAAACACAACACAAACACAACAAAAAACAACACAAAAACAAAACAAACACAAAAAACAACAAACAACAAAACACAACACAAAAAAACAAACACAACAACAAAACAAACAAAACACAACAAAACACAAAACAAACAAAAACAACAAAAAACAAACAACAACAAACACAACAAAACAACAACAAAACACAAAACACAAACAAAACACAACAAAAACAACAACACAAACACAAACAAAACACAAAAACACAAACAAAAACACAAACAACAAAACACAAAAAACAAACAACAAACAAACAAAAAACAACAACAAACAAAAAACAAACAACAACACACAAAAACAACACACAAAACAAAACAACAAACACAAAACAAACAACACAAACAAAACACAAACAAACACAAACACAACAAACAACAACAAAACAAACAACAAAACACACAAACAAAACACAAACACAAACAAAAAACAACAAAAACAACAAACACAAAACAACACAACAAACAAAAACACAAACAACAAAAAACAAAAAACACAACAAAACAACAAACACAACAAAAAACACAAACAACACAACAAAAACAAACACAAAACAACAACAAAAACAAAACAACAAACAAACACAAAAACAAACAAAAAACACAAAACAACAACAACAACACAAACAACAAAAAAACAAACAAACAAAACAACAACACAACAAAACACAAACAACAAAACACAAACAACACAACAAACACAACAACAAAAAACAAAACAAACAAAAACAACAAAACAAAACAACAAAAACACAAACAACAAAAACAAAAACAACACAAACAAACAACAAACAAAACACAAACAAACACAAAAACAAACAAAAAAACAACAAAACAAACAAAAACACAACAAAACAACAAACAACAAACAACAAAACACAAACAACACACAAACCAAAACAAAAACACAACAAACAACAAAACAAAAACAACAAAACAAAAAACACAACACAAAACAAAACACAAACACAAACAAAAAACACAACAAACAAACACAACAAACACAAACAAACAACAAACAAAAACAACCAACACAACAACAAAACAACAAACACAAACAACACAAAACACAAAACAACAAACAAACAACACAAACAAACACAAAAACAAACAAACACAAAACAAACACAAAACAAAAAAACAACAACACACAACAAAACACAAACAAAACAAACAACAACAACAAAACAAAAAAACACAACAAACACACACAAAAACAAACAACAACAAACAAACAACAAAAACACAAACACAACAAAAACAAACAACAAACAAAACACAACAACCACAACAAACAAAAAACACACAACAAACACAAAAAACAAAAACACACAACAAAAAACAAAAACAACAAACACACAAAACAACAAACAAACACAAAAACAAAAACAACAAACAAACAACAACAACAACAAAACAAAAAACAAACACAAAACAAACAACAAAAAACACAAAAACACCAAACAAACAAAAACAAAAACACAACAACACAAAAAAAACAACAAAACACAAACAAAAACAACACAAAACAAAAACAAAAAACAAAAAACACAAAACAACAAAACAACAACAAAAACAAAACAACAAAAACAACAACAAACAAAAAACACAAACACACAACAAAAACAACAAAAACACAACAACAAACACAAAAAACAACACAAAAAACAAATCAAAAACAAAAAACCAAAACAAACAAACAAACAACACACACAAACACAAACACAAACAAAAACAAAACACACAAACAAAAACAAACAAACAACACAAAAAAAACCAACAAACACACACACACAACAAAAACAAACAAAACAACACAAAACACAACAAAAAAACAAACAACAAACAAAACAAAAAACAAACAAAACAAAACAACCACAAAAAACACAAACAAACACACACAACAAAAAAACAAAAACAAAAAACAACACATCACAAAAAACAAAACAACAAAACCAACAAAAACACAACACAACACAAACAAACAAAACCAAAACAACACACCAAAAAACAAAAACAACAACAACACACAACAAAAAAACACAACAAACAAAACAAAACACAAAAAAACAACAACAACACAACAAAACAAAAATCAACAAAAACAACACAAACCAAAACAACAAACAACAACAACAAACCAACAAAACACACAAACAAAACAAACAAACAAAAACCAACACACAAACAACCAAAAAACAAACACAACCACACAACAACCACAAAACAACACAACACAAAAAAACAAACACAAACAACACACCAAACACAAAACAAACAAAACACAAAAAACAACAAACCAAACAAAAACAACACAACACAAAACACAACACAAAACAACAACACAAAAACCAAAACCAACAAACAACAAACAACCAAAAACACAAAAAAAAACAACCAACACACAAAACACCAAAAACAACACACAACAAAAACCAACAAACAAAACACAAACACCATCACAACAAACACACACAAAAAAACAAACCAACACAAACACAAAACACAAACAACAACAAAACCAAACACAAACAACAAAAAACAAAACAACACAACCAAAACAACAAACAAAACAAACAACAACAAAAAAAACACACAAACAACACAAACAATCACAAACACCAACAACAAACAACAAAAACAAACACAACAACAAAAAAACACAAAAAAACAAAAACCACACAACCAAACAAAAACACAAACACCAAAATCACAAACAAAACACAAAAACAAACACACACAACACACAACAACAAAAAAAAACACAAAAACAACACACAAAACAAACAAACAAAACAAACAAAACACAAAAACAAACAAACAAATACACAAACAAAACCAAACAAAACAACACAACAAAAACCAACAAAACAAAAAACACAAACAAACAAACAAAAACCAAACAAACACAACAAACAAAAAACAACAAACAACCAACAAACAAAACACAAACACAAAAAACAAAACAACACACCAAACAAACACAACACAACAAAAAACAACAAACACAAAACACAAAACACAAACACAACACAAAAAACAAAACAACAAACAACAAAAACAACACAACAAAACACACAACAAACAAACAACAAAACAAAACAAAACAAAACAAACAACAACAACAACCACACAAAAAAAAATCACACCAAAACAAACACAACAAACAAAACAACAAACAAAACCAAACAAAAACACAAACAACCAAACACAACAAAACAACAACACAAAAACACAAACACAACACAAAAAAACAAAAACAAAACAACACAAAAAAAACAACAAAACAAAAACAACAAAAACACAAAACAACACAACCAAAAACACAAAAACAACACAACAAACAAATCAACAAAAAACACAAAACAAACAACACACAAAAAACAACACAAAAACAAAAACACAAACAAAACACAAAACACAAAACAACACAAAAACAAAAAAACAAAAACCAAACACAAACAAAACAAACACACACAAAACAAACAAAAAACCAACACCAACAAAAAAACACAACAAAACAAAAACACAAACCAAACAAAAAACAAACAACCAACAAAACAACAAAACAAATCCAAAAACAAACAACACACAAACCACAACAACAAAAACACAAACAACAAAAAAACAAACACAACAAAAAAACACAACAACAAAAACAAAACATCAAACAAAAAACAAACAAACACAACATCAAAAAAACAAACACCAAAAACAAACACAAACAAACAACAACAAAACAAACCAACAAAAAACACACAAACACACAAAAAACAAAACAAAAAACAAAACAAACCAAAAACAACAAACAACAAAATACACAACAAAAAACCACAAACAACAACACACAAAACAAAACACAAAACAATCAAACACAAACAAAAACAACCAACAAACACAAAACAAACCACAAACACAAACACAAAACACAAAACAAAACACAAAAACACAACAATCAAACAAAACCAAACACAAAAAAACAAAAAACACAAAACCAACACAACACAAAAAACAAAAACAACAAACAAACAAACACAAAACAACACAACAAAAAACACAAAAACAACACAAAACAAAACAACACAAAAAACAACCAACAACAAAACAAACAAACAATCAACAACAAAAAAAAACACAACAAAAACACAACAAAACACCAACAAAAACACAAAACAACAAACAAAAACAAAAAAAACAAACAACCACACAAACAAAAAAACAAACAAACAACACAAAAAACAACTCAAACAAACACAAAAAACACAAACACAAAAAAACAAACACAACACAAAAACAAACACAAAAAAAAACACAAAAACAACAACAAACAAACAACAAACAAAAAAAAACAAAAACACAAACCAAAAACACACACAAAACAACAAACAACAACAACCAAAACAAAACAAAACAAAACAACAAAACAACAAAAAAAACACAAACAACACAAACAACAAAAACACAAAAAAACAACAACAAAACAACAAACAAAAATCCAACACAAACAACACAAAACAAATCAAACACAAAAAACACAAAAAAACAAACAAAAAACAAAACAACAACAACAAAAAACAACAACAAACATCAACAACAAAAAAACAAACCAAACACAAAAAAACAACAAACAAACAAAAATCACAAACCAAAAAAACACAAAAAAACAAACACACAACACAAAAAACAAATCAAAAAACACAAACACAAAACAAAAAACAAAACACAACAAACACAACAAACACAAAAACAAAACACACAACAAACACAACAAACAACAAAAAACAACCAAAACAAACACACAAAACAAACCAAAACAAACAACACAAAACCAAAAACACAAACACAACAACACAAAAACAACACAAAAAAACAACAAAAACCAAAAACAACAACAAACACAAAACAACAAACAAAAAACAACAAACAACAAACACAACACAACAAACAAACCACAAAAACAAACAAACCCAAACACAAACAAAACAAAACACACACAAACAAAACAAACAAAACAAACACATCAAAAACAAACAACAAACCAAACAAACAAAACCAAAAACACAAACAACAAAAAACAAACAACAACACAAATCACAACCACAACAAACCAAACACAAACAAATACAAAAACAACACAACAAAAACAACAAACAACCAAACAAAACAACACAAACAAACAAACAACAAACAAACAAAACACACAACACAAAACACAACAACACCACAAAAAAACAAACACAAAACACAAACAAACCAAAAAACAACACACAAACACAAAACACAACAAAACAACAAACAACACAACAACACAACACAAAAACAAACACAACAACACAAACACAAACAAACAAACAATCACAAACAACAAACACAAACAAACACACAAACACAACAAAACAAACACAACACCACAACAAACAAAACAAACAACAAAAACAAAACAAACACACAAATACCCAACAAAACAAACAACAAACACAACAAAAAACAAACAACACCAAACAAAACACAAACAAACACAACAAAACAACAACAAAACAAAACCAAACACAACCAAACACACAACAAAACAACACAAAACAAAACAAACAACAACACAACAAAAACAACACAAAACACAACACAAAAATCAAAACACAACACAAAACCAAACAAACACAACAAAACAACACCAAACAACAACACACCAAAAACACAACAACAAAACCCAAAACAAACAAAAACAAACAAACACCACAAAACAACAACAAAAAACACAACAAAACACAACACAACAAAACAAACCAAACAACAACAAACACACAAAACACAACACACACAAACAACAAAAAACAAAAACAACACAACACAAACACACAAAACAACAAACAAACAAAAACACAAACACCAAACAACAAACACAACACAAACAAACAAAACCAACAACACACAAAAACAAAAACAACACAAAAACCACACAAACAAAAACAAACACAACAACACCACAACAAAACACAAAACAAAAACACCAACACAAAACAACAAACACACACAACAAACAAAAAAACAAACACCAAAACAAAAACAAACACAACAAAACACACAACACAACAACACAAACAACAAACAACAACACAAAAAAACAAACAACAACCAACACAAACAAACAAAACACACAAACAACAACAAACAAAACATCCAAAAACAACAAACCAACACACACAAACAACAACAACAACACAACAAACAACACAAACCAAAACAACACACAAACACAAACACAACAAAACACCATACAAAAAACAAACAAACAACAAAACACCAAAAAACACAACAACCCAAACAAAACAAACAACAACACAACAAATACAAAAATCAACAAACCAAAAACACAACAACACAAACAACCCAAAAAACAAACACACAAACACAAAACCAACAACAAAAACAAACAACACAACAAAACAAAAACACAAATCACAAAAAAACAAAACCAAACAACACAAACAACACCAACAAAACAAACACACAAAAACAACAAACAACCACAACAACCAAAACAACAACAACAACAAACACAAAAAAAACACCAAAAACACAAACAAAACAAAACACAACCACCAACAAAACAACAACACATCAAACAAACACACACACAACAAAACAAAACAAAACAAAACACACACCAACACACAAACAACAACAAAAACAATCAAACAACAAAACAACAAACAACAAACACAACACAACACACAAAACAAACAACCAAAAACAAAAATCACACAAACAAACAAACAAAAAATCAAAACACATCAACACAACCATACACCACAACAAAAAAACAACACAATACAAAAACAAACAACACATCACACACACATAAAACACAACCATCAATCACACATCAAACACAACACATCCCACAACACAAAAAACAAAACAAACAACACAAACAAAACAAACACAAAATCAACAAACCCACAACAATCCACACACAAAAACAAAAAACAACAACAACAACAAACCAACAACACACAAAACAACACAAATCAAAACACACACAAAATCACAGAAACACAAAACTCACAACAAAATCAACAACATACAAAACACAACAAAAAACACACAAACCACAATCAAACACAAACACACCATCAACAACCACAACACCAACAACAACCACAAAACACCAACAACATCAAAAAAAACACACCAACACAACAACACCAAAAATCATCACAATCACAAATCACAAAAACACACAACACACAAACACACAACAATCACAACAACAAAATCACACAACATCACACAACAAAATCCCAAAATATCAAACTACAAAACAACACCAACAAACACCACACATCAAACAAACAACAACATCCACAACACCAAACACAATCAAAAACCCAAAACACAAACAACACGCAAAAAATTCACATCAAAACACAATCCCCAACAAAAACAACATACAAAACATCCACACATAAACATACACAAAACAACACTCAATCTAAACAACAAACACAAACAACAAAAAACAACCAACACAAACAACAACAACAAAATCAAAAACACAAAAATCAAACAAAAACTCAAACACACACAACACAACCAACACAAAAACAAAACACAAACATCAACAAACAACAAAACAAACAAAACAAAAACAACATCAAAATCACACAAATCACACCAAACAATATCACAACCAACCCACACAACCCAACAACAACACAACACACAAAATCAAAACACAACACACAATCAAACAAAAAACACAAAAAACACAAAAGACAACAAACAAAATCACACAAACAAATACACAAAACAAACAAAACAACACAACACAAAACAAAATCAAAAACACAAACAAAAACAACACACAAACAACAAAAAACAATACAAACAAAACAAAACATCACACACACACAAAAACAACAATCAAACACACAACATAACAACACAAAAACACAACCACAACAAACAACCAACAAACAATCACAAAAAACACAAATCACACAAACAAAACAAACACAACATCAAAACAACATCACAAAACAACAACAACAAAACAATCACACAAAAATAAACAAACACAAATAACACACCACACACTCAAAAGACAAATCAACCAAATAAAATCACAAAATCCAACATCAACAAAACAAATCACCAAACAAAAATACAAAACACACAACACAAACACAAACCAAAATCACAACAAAACACAAACACAACACAAAAATCAACACCATAAACAACACAAACAACAAATCAACAAACAACAACACACAAAATCAAACACACAAACAAACACAATCAAAACACAACACACAAAAAAACACAAACAAACATCAGCAAAACATCACAATCACAAAAAACAAACAACACAAAACAACCACAAAACACAAACACACCAACAAACAAAACAACAACAAAACAAAACACAAAAATCACAAACAACAACACAAAACACACACAAACAAACAAACAAAAACACAACAAACAACACAAAAACAAAACAAAAACAACACACAAACAACAACACATCAACTCACAAAACACACAACAAAAACAAAAAACACAAACACAACCAAAACACAAAAATCAAAAACAACAAAAAACAAACAAAAATCCAAACAAACAAAACAACAAAACAAACAACAACAACCACAAACACAAACACAATCACAAAACAAAAAACACAAACAAACAAAAAGACAACAAAACAAAACACAACAACATCAAACACAAAAACAACAAAACAACAACACAATCAACAACAAAAAAACAAATCAAACAACACACAACAAAAACAAAACAACCCAAAAACACATCAAAACAAACACAAACAAACAAAACACAACCAAACCAAACAATCAAACACACAACACAAATAAACATCACACAAACAAAAAAACAATACAACAACAAAACCACAATAACAACACAATCAACACAAAAAACAACACAAAACACAAAAAACAACACACAACACAAACCAAAAAAACAAACAAACACAACAACAAAACAAACAAAAAACAAACAAAACAACACAACACCAAAAACAAAACAACACACAAAACAACAAAATCAACAAAACAAACACAACACATCAAAAACAACACAAAAACAAACAACAAAACCAAAAAACAAACAAAATAACACAACACACAAAACCACAAAACACAACAACAAAACAAACAAAACTAAAAAACACACAAACAACACACATACAAAACAACAACAAACAACAAAACAACAACACACACAAAACACATCAAAACACAAATCAAACACAAAACAACACAAAACACAACACACAAACAACACAAACAAACACAAACCACAAACACAACACATACAATCAAAAACAACACCAACAACACAAAAAATCAAAACACAAACAAAACAAACAAAACACAAACAAATACACACACAAACAACAACAATACACAACAAAACAACACACAAAACAACAAAACATCACAAAACACAAACAAAAAACCAAAACAACAAACAATCAAACAAACACAAACAAAACAAACATAACACAAAACACAAAAACACACAACACAAAACAAACAACAACAAAACAAACACAAACAACAAACAATACAACAAACAACACAAACAAAAACAACAAAACACAAACAAAACACAAACAAAAACAAATCACAAAAAACAAAAACAAACAACACAAAACAAACATCAACAACACAAAACACAAAAACAAAACCAACAACAAAAACAAATCACAAACACAACAAAACAACACAACAAAACAAAACAACAACCAAACACAACACAAAAAATCAACACAAACAAACAACACAAAAACAAAACAAACAACAACAAAACACACAAACACACAAACACAAAAAACAACAACAAATCCAAGCAAACAACACAAACATCACAATCAAAACAAACAAAAACACACAACACACAAACAAAACACAACAAACACAACACAACCAACAACAAAAACACAACAAAACACAAACACAAACAAACACACAAAACAAAAACACAAAAACAACACAAACAACACAAAAACAAACACACAACCAAACAACACAATCAAAAAACAAAAACAAACACACAAACACAAAACAACAAACAACACAAACAAAAACAACAAACACAAAACAATCAAAACAACACACAACAAAACACAAAACAACAACACAACAACACAAAACACACAAAAACAACAAACAAAACAAAACAAACAACAAACACAACACACAAAACAACAACACAAAAAACACAACAAAAACAACAACACAAACACAAAAACAAAACACAACAAAAACAAAACACAAACAACACAAACAAACAACCACACAAAAACAACAAAACACAAACAACAAAAAACACAAAACAAACACAAACAAACAAAACAACAACAACAAAAACAAAACACACAACAAAAACAAACACAAACAACACAAAACAACAAAAACAAACAAAACACAACAAAAAACAACACACAAACAAAACACAACAAAACACAAAACAACAAAACACACAACAAACAAACACAAACACAAACAACAAAAACACAACACAACACAAACAAAAACACAAACACAAAACAAACAACAAAAACACAAACAAACACAAACAAACAAAAACAACAACAAAACACAAACAAAACAAACAAAACACAAACAAAACACAACACACCACAAACAAACAAACAAAAACAACAACAACAAAACACAACAAACAAAAAAAACACAAAACACAACAAAAACACAAACAAACAACAAAACAACAACACAACAAAAAACAAAAACAACACAAAACAACACAACAACAAAACAACAAACAACAAAACAAACACACAAACAAACAAAACAAAACAACAACAAAAACAAACACAACAAACAACAAACACACAAAAACAACAAAACAAAACAAAAAACATCACAAAAACACAAACAAAACACAAAACAAAACAACACAAAAACAACAAACAAAACAACAAACAAAACAACAAAACAAACAACAAACACAAACAAAAACAACAAACACAACAACAAAACACAACAACAAAACAACAAACAACAAACACAACAACAAAAACAACAAAACAACAAAAACACAACACAAAAAACAACAACAAACAAAAAAACAACAAACAACAAACAAAACAACAACACAAAACAACAACAAAAAACAAACAACAACAAAAACACAACAAACACACAAAACAAACACAACAAACAAACAACAAAACACAAAACAACACAAAAAAAACAACACAAACACAACAAAAAAACAAACACAAACAAAAACACAACAACACAAACAAACACAAACACAACAAAAACACAAACACAAAACAACACACAAAAACAACAAACACAAAACAAACAAAAACAACACAACACAACAAACAAACAACACAACAAACAAACAACAAAACAAACAACAAAAACACAAACAAACACAAACAAAACACAACAACACAAACACAACAACAAAACACAAACAAACAACACAAACAAAAACAACAAAACAAACAAAAACAAACAACACAAAACAAACACAACAACAACAAACAAAAACAACAAACACAAACAACACAAACAAAACACAAAACAAAACAACACAACAAACAAACAAACAACAAAACACACAAAAACAACAAACAAACACACAACAAAACAACACAAACAACAAAAAAACACAAACAACACAAAACAAAAACAAACACACAACAAAACAAACACAAAACAAACAAACACAACAACACAAAACAACAAAAACACAACAACAAAACAAACAATCAACAAAAACACAAAACAAAAACAACACAAAAACAAACAACAAAACAAACAACACAAACAACAAAACACAACAACAAAACAACAAACAACAAACAAACACACAAAACACAAACAACAAACAAACACACAACAAAAACACAAACACAAAAAACAACACAAACAACAAACAACACAACAACACAAAACAACAACAAAAAACAAAACACAACAACAACAAAACAACAAACAAAACAACAAACAACACAAACAACAACAACAAAACACACAACAAACACACAAAAACAAACAACAACAAACAACACACAAAAACAACAACAAACAACACACAAAAACAAACAACAACACAAACAAAACAAAAACAACACAAAACAACAAACACACAAACAAAACACAACAACACACAAAACAACAACACAAACAACACAACAACAAACAACAAAACAAAACAACAAACACAAAACACAACAACACAAACAAATCAACAAAACACAACAACACAACAAAAACAACAACAAAACACACAACACAAAAACAAACAAAACACAAAACAACACACAAACAACAAACAACAAAACAACACAACAAAACACAAACACAAACAACACACAAAAACATCAAAAAAACAACACAAACAAACAAAACAACAAAACAACAACAAAACAAAACACAACAACACAAAACAAACACAAACAAAACAAACACACAACAAAACAACACAAACAAAAAACAACACAACAACAAACAACAAACACAAAAACAACACAAACAAACAAAACAACACAACACAAACACAAAACAACAACAAAACAAACAACACACAAAAAAAAACACAACAAACACAAACACACAAACAAAAACAAAACAAACAACACACAAACAAAACAACACAAAAACAAAACACAACAAAACACACAAACAAACAAAAACAACACAACAAACAAACACAACAAACAAAACACAACAACACAAAACAAAAACAAAAACAACAAAAACACAAAACAACAAACAAAAACAACACACAAACAAAACAACAAAAACACAAACAAAACAAACACAACACAAACACACAAACAAAACAACACAACACAAAACACAACACAAAACAAACAAAACAACAAACACAACAAACAACAACACAACAAACAACACAAACAAACAACAAACACAAAACAACAAAAAACACAACAAAACAACACACAAACAACAAAACAACAAACACACAAACAACAAAACAAAACAAACAAAAACAACAACAAACACAACACAAACAACAACAAACACACAAAACACACAACAAACAAACACAAACAACAAAACACAACAAACACAAAACAAACAACAAACACAACACAAACACAAACAACAAAACAACAACACAAACACAAAACAAACACAACAACACAAACAACAAACACAAACACACACAAACAAAAAACAAACAACAACAAACACACAACAACACAAAAACACAAACAAACAAACACAACAACACAACAAACAACAACACAAACAAACAAACAAACACAAACAAAAATCAACACAAACAACAAACAACACAAACAACACAACAAACACAAAACAACAACAAACAACACAACAAAACAAAACAAACAAAACAACAAAACACAAAAAACACAAAAACAACACAAACAAACACAAAACAACAAACAACAAACAAAAAACACACAACAAACAAAAAACAACACAAACACAAAACAAACACACAACAAAACACACAACAACAAACACAAAACAAACAACAACACAAAAAACACAAACAACAAACACAACAAACAAAACAACAAAACACAAACAACAACACAACAAACAACAAACACAAACAACAACAACAACACAACAAACAAACAACAACAAAACAACAAACACAAACAAACAAAACAAACACAAACAACAAACACAAAACAAACAACACAAAACAACAACAAACAACACAACAAACAAAACAAAACAAACAACACAACAACACACAACAAACACAAAACAACAAAACATCACAACAAAACACAACAACAAACACAAACAACAAAAACAACAACAACAAAAACACAAACAACACAACACAAACAAACAACACAACACACAAAAACACAAAAAACAAACACAAACAACACAAAACAAAACAACACAAAACACAACAACAAACACAACAAAACAAACAACAACACAAAAACAACACAAACAAAAACAACACAACAACAAACAAAAACAACACAAACAAAAACAACAAAACAACAAACACAACACACAAACAAACAACAAAATCACACAAACAAACACAACAACAAAAACACAACAAACAACACAAACAACAACACAAACAAACACAAAACAACAAAAACAACAAAACAACAAAACAACAAACAAAACAACAACAACAAACAACAAAACACAAACAAACACAACAACAACAAACACAAAAAACAACACAACAAACAACACAAACAAACACAAACACAAACAAAACAAAAAACAACACAACACAAACAACACAAAAACACAACAACACAACAAAAACACAACAACAAACAAACAACACAAACAAAAACACAACAAACACATCAAAACAACAAAAAAACACACAAAACAACACAAACAACAAACACAAAACACAACAAAACACACAAAACAAACAACAAACAACACAACAAAAACAAAACACAACAACAACAACACAAAAACACAACAACACAAACACAAAACACAACAAACAACACAAAAACAACAACACAACACAAACAACAAACACAACAAAACACACACAAACAACAAACAACACAACAAACACAACACAAACAACAAACAAAACACAAAAACAACACAACAACAACACACAAAACAACAAAACACAAATCAAACAACAACACAAAACAACAACAAACACAAAAACAACAACAAACAACACAACAAAAAAACAACAACAAAACAAACAACAACAAACACAAACAACAAAAACAACACACAACAACACAAACAAACACAAACAAAAACACAAACAAAACAAACAAAACACAAAACAAAAACAACACAAAACACAACAAAAACAACAAAACACAACAACAAACAACACAACAAAACAAAAACACAAACAACAAACAACAAACACAAACACAACAACAAAACAAACACAACAAAAACACAACACAACAAAACAACAACAAAACACAACAACAAACACACAAACAACAAACAAAACAAAACACACACAAAAACACAAACACAAACAAAACACAACACAAACAACAAAACAACAAACACAACAACAAAACACAACACACAAACACACAAACAAACAAAACACAACAACAAACAACACAAACAAAACACAAACAAAAACAAACAACACAACACAAACAAAACACACAACACAACAAAACAAACAAAACACACAACAAACAAAACAACACAAACAACAAACAAACACAAAACACAACAAACAACAAAACACAACAACACAAAACAACAAACAAAAACAAACACAAACAACAACAAACAAAAAACAACAAACACAAACAACACACAAAACAAACAAACAAACAAAAACACAACAAAAACAACAAAAAACAACAAACACACAAACAAACAACACAAAACACAACAAAAACAACACAAACAAACACACAACACAAACAACACAAAACAACAAACACACAAAACAAACAACAAAACAAACACAAAACAACAACACAAAACAACAACAAAAAACAAACACAACAAAAACAAAAACAAACACACAACACAAAAAACAACACAAACAAACACAAACACAAACAACAACAAACACAACAAACAAAAACAAAACACAAACAACACAAACAACAAACAACAAAACAACAACAAAAAAACACAACACAACAAACAACACAAACAACAACAACAAAAACAACACAACAAAAACACAACAAACACACAACAACAACAAAACAAACAACAACAAAACACACAACACAACACAACAAAAACAACACAACAACACAAACAACACAAAACAAAAACAACACAAAACAAACAAACAACAACAAACACAACACAAAAACACACAAACAAAACACAAAACAACAAACAACAAACAAACACAAAAAACACAAAACAACACAAACACAAAACAACACAACACAAAAAACAATCACAAAACACAAACAACAAACAACACAAACAAAAACACAAACAAACAACACAAAACACAACAACACAAAAAACACAACAAACAACACACAACAAACAAACAACAAAACAAACACAACAAACAAACAACAAACACAACACAACAAACAACACAAACAACACACAAAAACACAACAAAACAAACACAACAACAAAACAAACACACAACAAAAACAAACAAACAAACAACAAAACAAACAACAAACAACACAAAACAAAAACAACACAAACACAAAAACACAAAACAAAACAAACAACAACAACAACAAAAACACAACAACACAACAAACAAACAAAACAACACAAACAACAACAAACAACAAACAACACAAACAAAAAACAAAAAACACAAACACACAAACAAACACAACACAAACAACAAAAAACAACAAACACAACAACACACACAAACAACAAACAAAACACAACAAACAAACAACACAAAACAAAAACAACAAAACAACACAAACAAACAAACACAACAACACAACAACAAAACAAAACAAACAACAAACACACAACACAACAAAACAAACAACAAAACAACAACAAACACAAACACAACAAACAACAAACACAACAAACAAACAACATCACAAACAAAACACAACAACACAACAACAACAAACACAACAACAAACAAAAACACAACAAACACAACAACAACAAAACAAAAACACACAAACAAACACACAAAACAACAAACAAAAACACACAACAAAACAAACAAACACAAACAACACAACAAAACAACACAAAACAAACAACAACACAACAAAAACAAAAACACACAACACACAAAAACACAACAACAAACAACAAAACAACACAACACAACAACACAAAAAACAAACACAACAAACAAACACAACAACAAACAAAACACAACAAACAAACACAACAAACAAACACACACAAAACAACAAACAAAACAACAACACAAACAACAAAAAACAACAAACACAAACAAAACACAACAACAAAACAAACAACACAACAAACAAACAACAAACAAAACACAAACAACAAACAAACAACAACAACAAACAACAAAACAAAACACAACAAACAAACAAAACACAACAAACAAACAAAAACAACAAACAAAACACAAAACACAACAAAAACACACAACACAAAACAAACAACAACAAAACAAACACAACAAACAAACACAAAACAAAAACAACACAAAACACAAACAACAACAAACAACCACAACAACAAAAAACAAACAACACAAACACAAAAACAACAAAACAACACACAAAACACAACAACACAAACAAAACAAACACAAAACAAAACAACACAAAAAACAACAAACACAACAAAAAACAAAACAACACAACAACAAAAACAAACAACAACAAAAACAAACAACAAAAACACAACAAACAAAACACAACAAACAAAAACAACAACAAAACACAACAAACAAACACAACAACAAACACAAACAAACACAAAACAAAACAACAACAAACAACACAAACAAAACACAAACAACAAACAAAACAACACAAAAAACAAAACAAAACACACAACAACACAAACAAAAACACAACAAAAAACAACAAACAAACAAACACAAACAAAACAACAAAAACAACAAACAACAAAACAAACACAACAACAAACAAACACAAAAACACAACACAAACAACAAACAACAAAACAACAAACAAAAACACAACAAAACAAAACACACAACACAAAACACACAAAAAACAACAACACACAACAACAAAAAAACAAAACAAACACAAACAAACAACAAACAAAACACAACAAACAACAAAACAAACAAACACAAAAACAACAAAACAACACAACACAAAAACAAAACACAACAAACACAAACAACAAACAACACAAAACACAACAACAACAAACACAACACAAAACAAACAACAACAAACACAAACAACAAACACAAACAACACAAACAACAACACAAAACAAAAAACAACAAACACACACAAAACAAACAAACACACAAACAAAACAAAAAAACACAAACAAACAAAACAACACAAAACAACACAAACAAAACAACAACAAACAAAACAACACAAAACAACAAACAAACACAAACAACAACAAAAACAACAACAACAAAACAAACAAACACACAACAAACAACAAACAACAAAACACAAAACAACAAACACAAAACAACAACACAAACAACAAACACAACAACAAAACAACACAAAACAAACACACAAAACAACAAACAAAACAACACAACAAAAACAAAAACACAAACACAACAAAACAACAAACACAACAAAAACACAAACACACAACACAACACAAACACAAAACAACAACAAAACAACAAACACAAAACACACAAAACAAACACAAACAACAACAACAAACAAACACAAAAACAACAAACAAAACACAAAACAACAACAAACACAACACAACAAACACAACAAAAAACAACAACAACAAACACAACACACAAAAAACAAAAAAACAAAACAAAAACACAAAACACACAACACAAACAACAAAACAAAAACAAACAAACAACAAAACAAAACAAACAACAAACACAAAACAACAAACACAAACAAACACAACAACAAAACAACAAACAAAACAACAAAACAAACACAAACACAACAAACAACAAACAAAACACAAAAACACAACAAACAACAAACAACAAAACAAAACACAACAAACAACAAAACAACAACAAACACAAACAAACACAAACAAAAAACAAACACAAAACACAAACAAAAACAAACAACAACAAACAAAACACAAACAAAACAACAAACAACAAACAACACAAAAAACAAAATCACAAACAACACAAAAACAACACAAACAACAAAACAAACAACAAACAAAACACAACAAACAAAAAACAAAAAACACAAACAACAACACAAACACAACAAACACAACAACAAACAACAACAATCAAAAAAACAACAAACAAAACACAACAAAAAACACAAAACAAACAAACACAAACACAAAAAAACACAACAACAACAACACAACAAAACAAAACAACACAACAACAAAAACACAACAAACACAACAAAAAAAACACACAAACAACAACACAAACACAACAAAAACAACACAAACAACACAAACAACAACAAACAAAACAACAACACAACAAAAACAACAACACAAAAACAACAACACACAAACAACAACAAAACAACAACACAAACAAACAACAAAAAACACAATCAACAAACAACAAACACAACACAAACAAAACACACAACACAACAAACAACAAACAAAACAACAAACACAAAAACAAACAACACAAAACAACAAAACAACACAAAAAACAACACAAACACATCACAAAAACAACAACAAAACACAAACAACAAAAAACACAACACAACAAAACAACAACAAAACAACAAACACACAAACACAAACAAACACAAACAAACAAAACAACAAAACAAACAACAACAAAAAACAACACAACAACAAACAACAAAACAACACAAAAACAAAACAAACAACACAAAACAAACAACAAACAAAACAAAAAAACACAACACAAACAAAAACAAAAAACAAAACAACAATCAAAACACAAAAACAAACAACACAAAAACAAACAACAAAACAAAATCACACAAAACAACAAAACAACAACAAACAAAAAACACAAACACAAACAACAAACAAAACAACAAAAACACAACAACAAAACAAACACAAACAACAACAAAAACACAAAACAAACAAAAACAAACACAAAAACAAACACAACAAACAAAACAACACAAAACAACAACAAACAAAATCAACAAAACAACAAAACACAACAAACAACACAACAACACAAAAAACAACAAACAAAACAACAAACAAACACAACAAAACAACAACAACAAAAACAACACAAAACAAAACAAACATCACAAAACACAAACAAACAACAACAAACACACAAACAAAAACACAAACAACACAAACAACAACAAAAACACAAAAACAAACACAAAAACAACAACACAAACAACACAAACAAAAAACAAACAAACACAAACAACAAAACAACACAAAACAACAAACACAAACAACAAAACAAACACAAAAACAAAAACAACACAAACAACAAACAACAAAAACACAAACACAAACAACAACAAAACAAACAACACAAACACACAAACAAACAACACAAAACAACAAAACAACAAAAAACACACAACAAAACAAACAACACAACAAAATCAACAACAATCAAACAAAACAAACAACAACACAACACAAAAACAAAAACAAACACACAAAAAACACAAACAACAACACAAAACAACAAAAACAACAACAAAACACAACAAAACAAAAACAACACAATCAAACAACAAACAACAAAAACAAAAAAACACAAACACAACAAAAACAAACAACAACACACAAACAACACAAAAACACAACAACAAAACAAACAACACAACAAACAACAAAACACAACACAAAAAACAAAACAAACAAAAACAACACAACAAAAACAAACAACAAAACAAACAAACAACAAAACAACAAAACAAAACACAAACAAAAACAACAAACAAAACAAATCACACAAAACAACACAAACAAACAACAAAACAAACAAAACAAAAACAACAACAAACAAAACACAAAAACAACAAACAAACAACAACACAAACAACAACACAACACAAAACACAAAACAAAAACAACAACAACAAAACAAACAACAAAACAACACAACAAAAAAACAAAACAACAAAAACACAAACAACACAAAAAAACATCAACAACAAAACAAAACAACAAAAACAACAACAAACAAAACAACACAAACAACACAAACACAACAAAAAACACAACAACAAACACAAAAACAAACACAAAACAACAAAACAACAAACACAAAAACAACACAAAAACAAAACAACAAACAAACAATCACAACAAAACACAAAAACAAAACAAAAAAACAACAAATCAACAAACAACACAAAAACACAACAAAAACAACACAACAACAACACAACAAAAACAACAAAACACAAAACAACAAACACAACAAAAAACAACACAACACAAAACAAAACACAAACAACAAACAAAACAACACAAACAACAAACAAACAAAACACAAAACACAAAAACAAACAACAAACACAAACAAAAAACACAAAATCACACACAAACAACACACAAAACAAAACAACAACAAAACAAAAACAACAACAAACAACAAAACAAAAAACAACAAACAAAACACAACACAAAACAACAACAAACAAAAACAAAACAACAACAACACAAACACAACAACAAACACACAAAAACACAACAACAAACAAAACAACAACAAAAACAAACAACAAAAACAAAACACAACAACACAAACACAAAACAACAACAAAACAAAAAAACACAAACAAACACAACAACAAAACAAAACAACACAAACAACAAAACACAACAAAAACAAAACAAACAAAAAACAAACACAAAACACAAACAAACAAAACAAACAACAACACAAACAAACAAACAACAACAAACAACAAACACAAACAAACAAACAAAACAACAACAAACAACAAACACAAAACAAACAAAAACACAACAATCAAAAACAAACAAAACAACACAACAAAAACAAAACAAACAAACAACAAACACAAACAACAAACAAAACAACACACAACACAACAAAACAAAAACAAAACAAACAAAACACAACAAACAACAACACAAAACAAACAACAAACACACAAACAAAACACAAAACAACAACAAAACAAACAACAACAAAACAACAAACAAACACAACAAAAACAACACAAACAAAAACAAAAACAAAATCACAAACACAAACAAACAACAACAAAACAAACAAAAACAACACAAACACAAAACAACAATCAAACAACAAAAACAAACAACAACAAAACACAAACAAACACAACAAACAAAACAACAACAAAACAACACAAAACAACAAACAACACAACAAAACAAACAACAAACAAACAAAACAAACAAAACACAACACAAACAAACAAACACAACAAAACACAAAAAAACAACACAACAAACAAAACACACAACACAAACAAACACAAAAACAAACAACAAAACAACACAAAACAACAACAAAAACACAAACACAAACAAACACAACAAAACACAACAAAAACAAACACAAACACAACAACAACAAAACAACAAACAAACAAAACAAAAACACAAACAACAAAACACAAACAAAAACACAACACAAACAACAAAAACAAACAAAACAAACAAACACAAAAACACAACAAAACAAACAACAACAAAACAAAAACACAAACACAAAAACACAACAAACAACACAACACAAACAACAACAAAACAACACAAAACAAACAACAACACAAAAACAAACAAAACAAAAACAAAACAACACAAACAACAAACACACAAACAAAACAAACAACAACAAACACAAACAACACAAACACAACAACAACACAAAACAACAAAAACAACAAACACAAAACAAACACAACAAACAAACACAACAAAAAAAACAAACACACAAACAAACAAACAAACAAACACAACAAAAACAAAAAACAACACAACACAAACAACAAAACACACAACAAACAAAACAACAAATCACAAACACACAACAACAAACAAAAACAAAACAACAAACAACAAACAAACAAAACACAAAATCAACAAAAACAAAACACAAACAAAACAAACAACAAACACAACAAAATCAAACACAACAAACACAAACAACACAAAACAAAACAACAACAAACAAAAACACAACACAAACAAAACAACACAAACAAAAACACAACAAAAAACAAAACAAACAAAAAAACAACAACAAACAACAAAACACAACACACAAAAACAACAAAACAACAACAAAACAACACAACAAACAAAACACAACACAAACAAAACAACAACAAAAATCAAAAACACAAAACAACACAAAACACAAAACAAAACACAAACACAAACAAACAACAAAACACAACAAAAAACACAACACAAAACAAACACAAACAACACAAACAAAACAACAAACAACAAACACAAAACAACAAAAACACAAACAAACAAAAAACAAACACAACAAACACAAACAAAAACAACAACAACAAAACAACAAACACAACAAACAACAAAACACAAACAAAACAAAAACACAAACAAACAACACAAAACAAACAAAAAACAAACAACCAAACAAACAAAAACAACAAAACAAAACACAAACAACAAACACAAACAACACAACAACAAAACACAACAAACACAAAACAAACACAAAAAAACAACACACAAAACAACACAAACAAAACACAAAACAACAAACAAACAAACACAACAAACAAAAACAACAAACAAAACAAAAAACAACAAACACAAACAAACAACACATCACAAAAACAACACAAAACAAACACAACAAACAACAAACAAAAAACAAACAACAAACAAACACAAAAACAACAAAACAACAAACAACACAAAAACAACAAACAACAAAACACACAAACAAAAAAAACAAAAACACAAACAACACAAAAACAAAAACAACAACACACAAAAACAACAAAACAACAACAAAAACAAACACAAACAACAAAACAACAACAAAAAACACAAAAAACAACAAAACAACAAAACAAAACAACACAAAACAAAACAACAAACAAACAAAAACAACACAAAAACACAAACAAAAACAACAAAACAAAACAACAACAACAAACACAAAAAACAAACAAACACAACAACAAACACAACAAACACAAACACAAAACAACAACAAACAAACAAAACAAAACACAACAAACACAAAACAACACAACAAAAACACAAACACACAACATCAAACACAAACAACAAAAACAAACAACAAACAAACAAACAACACAAAAACAAAAAAACAAACAAACACAAAAAACAACAAAAACAACAAACACACAACAAATCACAAACAACAAACAAAACAAACACAACAAAAACAATAAAAACCAAACAAACACAAAAATCACAAAACACAAAACAACACACAAAAAACAACACACAACAAAACATCAAAACACACAACAACACAAACAAACACAAAACAACCAACAAAACAAAAACAAACACAAACAACATCAAAAAACACAAACAAAACAAAAAACACAAAACAAACAAATCACAAACAAAACAAACAACAAAAAATACACAAAACAAAAAACAAAAACACAACAACAAAAACAAACAAACAACAAAAAAACACAAACAAACACAAAAATCAAAAAAAACAAAAAACACACACATCAAAAACAAACACACAAAAACAAACAAAAAACAACAAAAAACAACAAAACAAACAAAAACAAAAAACAAAACAAAACAAAACAAAACAAAACAACAAAACAACACAAAAACAAAACAAACAAAAAACAAAACAACAACAAAAACAACAAAAACAAACAACACAAAAAACACAAAACAACAAACAAAACAAAAACACAAACAAAACAAACAAAAACAAAACAACACAAAAAACAAAAACAAACAAAACACAACAACAAAACACAAAACAAACAAAACAAACAAAACAAAAACAACAAACAAAAACAAAACAACAAAAACAACAAAACAAAAACAACAAAACAAAACAAAAACAACAAAAAACACAAACAAACACAAAACACAAAAAACACAACAAAACAACAAAACAACAAAAAACAAAAAAAACAAACACAAACAAAACAACACAAAAACAACACAAAACAAACAAAAAACAACAACACAAAAAACAAACAAA
>JBAMIH010000089.1:5000-12500 GCA_038501795.1 Pseudopleuronectes americanus | reverse complement strand
AAAAACAAACAAACAACAAAAAACAAAAACAACAAACAACAACAAAAAACACAACAAAACAACAAAACACAAAAAAACAAAAACAAAACAAAACAACAAACAAAAAAACAAACAACACAAAACAAACAAAAAACACAAACAAAAACAACAAAACAAACAAAACAAACAAAAACAAAAACAAACAAAAAACACACAAACAAAACAAACAAAAAACACAAACAAAAAAACACAAACAAACAAAACAAAACAACAAAACAACAAAAACACAAAACAAACACAAACAACAAAAACAAACAAACAAAAACAACAAAACAAAACAACAACAACAAAAAACAAACAAAAACAACAAAACACACAAACAAAACAAAAACAAAACAAAAAAAACAAACAAACACAAACAAAACAAAACAACAAAACAAAAAACAAACAACACAACAACAAAACAAACAAAACACAAAACAAAAAAACAAAACAAACAAACACAAACAAAACAAAACAACAAAAAAACAAACAAAAACACAAAACACAAACACAAACAAAAAACAAAAACACAACAAACAAAAAACAAAACAAACAACAAAAAAACAAAACACAAAACAAACACAAAAAAAAACAAAAACAAACAAACAAAACAAAAAAACAACAAAACACAACAAAACAAACAAACAAACAAAAACAAACAACAAAACAACACAAAAACACAAAACAAACAAACAAACACAAAAAACAAAACAAAACAAAAACAACACAAACAACAAAACAACAAACAACAAACACAAAAAACAAACAACAAAAACAATACACAAACAAAACAAACAACAAAAAACAAACACAAAACAAACAAACAACAAACACACAAACAAAACAAACACACAAAAAAACAACAAAACAAAACAAACAAAACACAAAACAAACAACAAAAAAAAACAACACAAACAAAAACAAAACAAAAACAAACAAAACACAACAACACAAACAAAACAAAAACACAAACAAACAAAACAACAACAAAAAACACAAACAAAACACAAACAAACAAAACACAAACAAAAAACAACAACAAACAACAAAACAAAAAACAAAACAACAAACAAACAACAAACACAACAAAAAACAACAAACAAAAACACACAAAAACAAAACAAACAAAACAACACAAAAACACAAACAACAAAACAAAACAACAACAACACACAAAAACACAAACAAAACAAAACAAAAAACAAACAATCAAAAACACAAAAACAAAACACACAAAACAAAACAAAACAAACAACACAACAAAACACAAAACAAAACAACACAAAAACAAACAAACAACACAACAAACAACAAAACAAAAAAACAACAAAACAAACACAAAACAACACACAAACAACAACACAAAAAACAAAAAACAAACAACACAAAACACAACAAACAACAAACAAAAACAACACAACAAAAACACAAAAACAAAACAAACAAAACCAACAAACAAAACACAACAAAACACAAAACAAAACAAAACACAACAAAAACACAAACAAAAAACACAAAAAACAAACAAAACAAAAACAACACAAACAACAAAACAACACAAAACACAAACAACACAAAAACACACAAAAAACAAAACACAACAAAAACAAACACAACAAAACAAAACAACAAAACAACAAAACACAACAAAAAACAAACAAAAAAACAAACAAAACAATCACACAAAACACAACAAAAACAAAACAAAAAACAAAAAACAACAACAAAAACAACAAACAACACAAAAAACAACAACAAACACAAACAAACAACAACAAAACAAAACACAAACAACAAACAACAAACACAAAAACAAAAACAAACAAAAAAACACAAAAACAAACAACAAAACAACAAAACACACAAAAAACAAACAAAAACCAACAACAACAAACAAAACACAAAAAACAACACAAAAAAACAAACAACAAACAAAAACAAAAAAACAACAAACAAAACAACAACAAACAACACAACACAAAAAAACAACAAAAACAAACAAAAACAACAAAAAACACAACAAACAAAAAACAAAACACAACACAAACAAACACAAACAAAACAAACAACAAACAAAACAAACAAAACAAAAAAACAAACACACAAACAAACAACAAAAACACAAAAACAACAACAAACAAAAAAAACACAAAACACAAACAACAAACACAAAAAAACAAACAACAAACAACAAAACAACACAACAAAACACAAACAAACAACAAACAAACAACAACAAAAACAACAAACACAAAACAAAACAAACAAAACAAAAACAAAAAACACAACAACAAAACAAAACAAACAAACAAAAACACAAAACAACAAAAAACAACAAAACAAACAACAAACACAAAACACAAACAAAAACAACAAAACAACAAACAAAACACAACAACAACAAAAACACAAACAAACAACAAAAAAAACACAAAAACAAACAACACAAAACAAACAACAAACACAAAAACAAACAAACACAACAACAAAAAAACAAAACAAAAACAAACACAACAACAACAAAAAAACAAAACAAAAACACAAAAACAAACAAAACAAACAAAACAAACAAAAACAACACAACAAACACAACACACAACAAACAAAACACACAAACACAAAACAACACAAACAAAACACAACAAAAACAACAAACAAAACACACCAAAACAACAACAAAATCACAAAAAACAACAAAAACAAACAAACACAACAAACACACAAACAAACAAAAACAAACAAACACAAACACACAAAACAACAACAAACACAACAAACAACAAAACAACAAAACAACACAACAAACCACAAACAAAAACACAACAAAAACAACACAACAAAACACAAAACAACAAACACAAACAAAAAACACAACAAACAACAACACAACAAAACACAAAACACAACAACAACACAACAACAAACACACAACAAAACAACAAACAACAAACAACAAACAAACAACAACAAACACAACACAAACAACACAAACAAAACAAACCACAACAACAAACAAACACACACAAAACAAACAACACAACACAAACACAAAAACACAAACAAAAACAACAACAAAACAAACAACAAACACAACAACAAAACACAACAAACAACAAACACAAAAACACAACAAACAACACAACACAAACAAAAACAAACCAAACAACACAAACACAACAACACAACACAACACAAACAACATCAACACAACAAACAAAAACAAACACAACAACACAAAAACACACAAAACACAAACAACACAACAAAACACAACACAAACAACAAATACAAACACAAAAACACAACAAACAAACACAAAACACAAAAAATCAACAAAACCAACAAACAACACAAACACAAACAAACACAACAACAAACAACAAACACAAACACAACAACAAAACACAAAAACAACACACAAAACACAAACAACAAAACAACAACAACACAACACAACAACAAAACAAAAAACAAAACACAAACACAAACAACACAACAAACAACAACACAACAAAACACACAAAACAACACAACAAAACAACAAAACAAACACAAACAACAAACAAAACAACAACACAAAACAAACAACACAAAACACAACAAACAAAAACACAAACACACAAACACAACACAAAAACAAAACAAAAACAAACAACACAAACAAACACAACACAAAATCACAACAACAAAACACAAACAAAACAACAACACACAAACAAAAACACATCAAACAACACAAACAAACACAAACAAAAACACAAAAACACAAACAAAAACAACAACAACACAAACAAACACAAAAAACAACACACAACAAAACAACAAACAACACACAAACAAAAACAACAAACAAACACAACAACAAAACAACACAAACAACACAAACACAAACACAACACAACAAAACAAAACACAACAAACACAAAACAAACACAACAAACAAACACAAAACAAACACAACAACACAACAACAAAACAAAACAAAACAACAACAAACAACCAAAAAAACACAACAAAACAACAAACAACAAACAACAAAACACAACAAACACAACACAAAACACAACAACAAAAACAACACAAAACAACACAAACAAAACAAACACAAAACAACACAACAAACACAACAAACAAACACAAAAACAAACAACAAAACACAACAACAACAAAAAACACAAACAACAAACAAAACAAAACACACAACAAACAACACAAAACAAACAACAAACAAACACAAAAACAAACAACAAACAAACAAAACACACAACAACAAAACAAACACACACAAACAAAACAACATCAAACAAAACAACAAAACACAAAAACAACACAAAAACAACACAAAAACAAAACAACAAACACAAACAACAAAACAACAACAAACACAAAAACAAACAACACAAAAACAAAACAACACAACAATCACAACAAACAAACAAAATCAAAAACACACAACAAAACAAACAAACACAAAACACAACAAAAAACACAATCACAAAACACAACAAACAAAACAACAAAAACACAAACAACAAACAAAAACAACAAACACAACACAAAACAACACAAACACAAAACACAACAAAAACAACACAAAACAAACACAAAAACAACAACACAAACACAAAAACACACAAAACAACACAACAAAAAACAAAACAACAAAAACAACACAACACAAAACAAACAAACAACAAACAAAACAACAAAAACAAACAACAACATCACAACACAAAAACACAACAAAACAAAACACAAACAACAACAAAACACAACAAACAAAACACAAACAAAAACACAACAAAAACACAAACAACAAACAAACAACAAAACAACAACACAAAACAAACAACACAACACAAAAAAACAACAAACAACAACAAAACAACAACAAACACAAACACAAAAACAAACACAACAAAACCAACAAACAAAATCAAAACAAAACAAACAACAACAACAAAACACAAACACAAAAACAACACAAACAAAAAACAACACAACAAAACAACAAACACAAAACAACACAAACACAAAACAAAAACAATCAAACAAAACAACACACACAAAACAACAAACACAAAAAACAAAACACAACACAAACAACAACAAAAAACAACACAACAACACAAACAACACACAAACAAAAACACAAAACAAAACAACAACAAAACAAAAACAACACAAAACACAAACAAACAACAAACACAACACAACACAAAAAACAACAAACAACAACAAAAACACAACAAACAAAAACACAACAAACACACAAACAAAACAACAAACACAAAACAACACAACAAACAAACACAACAAAACAACACACAAAAAACACAAACAAACACACAAACACAAACAAACACAACAAAAAACAACAAAAAACCACACAACAAACAACACAACACAAAACAAAAAAAACAAAACAAAACAACAAACACACAAACAACAAACAAACACAACACAACAAAAACAAAAACAAACACAACAAACACAACAACAAAACAAACAACAAAAACAAACACAACAACAAACAACACAAAACACAAACAAAAAACACAACACAAAACAAACAAACAACAACAACAAACACACAAACAAACACAAAAATCAACACAAAAACAACAAAAACATCAAAACAAACACAAAACAACAAAACACAAAATCACAACAACAACACAAAACAAATCAACAATCAAAAACAACACAACACCACAAACAACAAAAACACAAAACAAACACAAACAAAACAACACAAAACAAAAACACAAATCAAACACAACAAACAACAACAAACACAAACACATCACAACAAACACAAAACACAAACAACAAAAAACAACAAATCACACAAACAAAAACAACACAACACAAAACATCAAAACAAACAAAACACACAACAAAAACAACAACACAACAAACAACAAACAAACAACAACACAAAAACAAACAAAACAAAAACACACAACAACAACAAAAAACACAAACAACAACAAACAACAAACAAAACAAAAAACAACCAAAAACAACACAACAAACACAAACACAAACAAAAACACAACACAAAAACAACAAAACAAAAACAAACACACAACACAACAAAACACAAACACAAAAAAACAAAACAACAACACAACAAAAAACAACAACAACAAACACACAAAAACAAACACAAACAAATCAAACAATCAACAAAAAACACAACACACACAAAACAAAAAACACAACACAAAAACAACAAAACAAACAACACAAACAAAACACAAACAACACACAACAAACACAACAAACCAAAAAACAAAAAACAAAAACAAACACAACAAAACAACAAACAAACAACAAAACACAAACAAAACATCAAAACAAAAACACATCAAACAACAACACACAAAAATCACAAACAACACAAAACCAAACAAAACAAACACAAAAAACAACAACAACACAAAACACAACAACAACACAACAACACAAACACAAACAAAACACAACAACAACAAACAAAACAACACAAAAACAAAACAACAAAACACAACAACAAAAACAAAACACAAACAACAAAAACAAAACACACAAACAACAAAACAAACACAAACAACAACAACACAAACAAAACAACAAACAACACAAAAACAAACACAACAAAACAAAACACAAACAAACAACAAACACACAAACAAAACAACAAACAACAACAAAACAAAAAACACAACAAACAAAACAAAAACAACACAAACAACAACAACAAAACACAAACACAAAACAACAAAAACAAACAACACAAAAACAAACAACAAAAAACAACACAAAAATCAAACAACAAAACAAACAAAAACAAACAACAAAACAAAAACACAAAAATCAACACAAACACAAAACAACAACACAAAAACAAAACAAACAAACAACAACAAAACAAAACAAACACAAAAACAAAATCAAAAAACACAAAACAACACAAACAAAACACAAACACAAACAACACAAATACAAAAACAAAACAACAAACAATCCAAAAACACAAAACAAAACAAACAACAACAAAAACAACAAAACAAACAAAACACAAAAACACAAAAACACCAACAACAACAACAAAAACAAACACAACACACAAAACAAACAACACAAAACAAAAACACAACAAACACAAAACAACCAAAACAACACACAAACAACAAAACACAACAAACAAAACAAACAACAAAACACAAACAAAAACAAACAACACAAAAACAAACAAAAACACAAAAAAACAACAACAACAACACAACAAAACAAAAACAATAAACAAAACAAAACAAAAAACAAAACAAACAAAACAAAACAAAAAAAACACAAACAAAAAAACACAAACAAACAAAACAAAACACAAAACAACAAAACAAAACAACACAAAAACAAAAACAAAACAAAAAACAAACACAAACACAAAACAACACAAAACACAACAAAAAACAACAAACAAAAAACAAACAT
>JBAMIH010000088.1:0-96582 GCA_038501795.1 Pseudopleuronectes americanus | reverse complement strand
ATTTTCTTTCTGTGAGCAAGGGAAGGCGTCTTTGGAAAACACCGCTATGATGACACTCTCAGATACTATGCAGCCAATAAAATAGAACATCATTATACACACCTATTCTCCTTCAACCTAGTCTTGATTACTCTATTATTTCATGTCAAAAAAATTCCACCTGGAACATAAGATCCTTCTGTATTAACAAGCTTTATTGCTAAACAGCGATAGTTCAATAGCGAGATCAGACAAATCCATGTAAATGGGTGCACCTCGTCCTAGAACGTGACTCCTCTTTTTCACAGAATAACTAAACATGGTCTCTGTGGCGTGCCAATTGGTGTAGCACTTCGTGTTGCGGGTTGACCTAAAGATGGTGGTTCGAGCCCACCCAGGACGACGTGTGCTTCATGCCTATGGTAGTTAATCTTTGAACCCTATCATCTTCTGTGAACAAAGGAAGGTTGGAAACAAAGTGTACATCAACTCAAGTCCATATATATGGGGGTGAGCTGTCATGAGGCCACTGCCCTTTCAGATCACAAGTAAGGCGGAGTCTCTGTGGCTGCAATTGTGTTAGCGCGATTTCGCTACTCGGCGCGCTGTCTAACTCGTATCGGCATGTGTTCAAGCCACCTGGAGCGCTCGTGTTCTCTCACTCACTTAGGCAGGTCCGGGCTGTATAGATCTCGCACATCTCTTCTCGTGTACTGAGGGAAGTTCTTGGGTACGGTTTCTTACTAGTTATCTATTGGAACGTGATGCGTGATGTATGTGGTAGCGGTCCATTGGCACAGCCCTGAATGTCGCTCTGGGTAGGGGGCGCGGTGGCGCCATTGTGGTTGCATTGGTCGGCGGCTGGTACCGTTGAGGTTGGTGTTCAAGCCTCCCAGGACGATGTGTGCTTGGAGATGATGACATAGGAAGTGTTAAGCTCTGCGAACCAATCTGTTCTTTTTGGAACGAGGGAAGGGTGTGAAACACAACTAGATCAATCAAGTCCATAATATAGATATACGGTAGCTGTCCTGGGCCACTGCCCTTTCAGATCAAAGTAAGGGGTCTCTGTGGCGCAATTGGTTAGCGCGTTCGGCTGTTAACCGAAAGGATGGTGGTTCAAGCCCACCCAGGGACGGTGTGCTTTTATGACATAGGTAGTTTAATCTTGGAAACCCAAATCTTCTTTCTGTGAACGAAGGGTTGGAAACAACGATATCAAACAAGTCAATATATATGGGGGTAGCTGTCCTGGGCCACTGCCCTTCCATCAAGTAAGGGGTCTCTGTGGCGCAATTGGTTAGCGCGTTGGCTGTTAACTGAAAGGATGGTGGCTAAGCCCACCCAGGACGAAAGTGTGCTTTTATGACATAGGTAGTTTAATCTTGAAACCAATCTTCTTTCCTGTGAACGAGGAAGGGTTGGAAACAACGAGATCAATCGAAGTCCATATATTGGGTAGCTGTCATAGGGCCACTGCCCTTTCAGATCAAAGTAAGGGGTCTCTGTGGCGCAATTGGTTAGCGCGTTCGGCTGTTAACCGAAAGGATGGTGGTTCAAGCCCACCCAGGGACGCGTGTGCTTTTATGACATAGGTAGTTTAATCTTGGAACCCAATCTTCTTTCTGTGAACGAGGGAAGGGTTGGAAACAACGAGATCAAACAAGTCCATATATATGTGGGTAGCTGTCATAGGCCACTGCCCTTCACATCAAAGTAAGGGGTCTCTGTGGCGCAATTGGTTAGCGTGTTCGGCTGTTAACCGAAAGGATGGTGGTTCAAGCCCACCCAGGGACGCGTGTGCTTTTATGACATAGGTAGTTTAATCTTGGAACCCAATCTTCTTTCTGTGAACGAAGGAAGGTTGGAAACAACGAGATCAAACAAGTCCATATATATGTGGGTAGCTGTCATAGGCCACTGCCCTTTTCAGATCAAAGTAAGGGGTCTCTGTGGCGCAATTGGTTAGCGCGTTCGGCTGTTAACCGAAAGGATGGTGGTTCAAGCCCACCCAGGGACGCGTGTGCTTTTATGACATAGGTAGTTTAATCTTGGAACCAATCTTCTTTCTGTGAACGAGGGAAGGGTTGGAAACAACGATATCAAATCAAGTCCATATATATGGGGGTAGCTGTCATGGGCCACTGCCCTTTCACATCAAAGTAAGGGGTCTCTGTGGCGCAATTGGTTAGCGCGTTCGGCTGTTAACCGAAAGGATGGTGGTTCAAGCCCACCCAGGGACGCGTGTGCTTTTATGACATAGGTAGTTTAATCTTGGAACCCAATCTTCTTTCTGTGAACGAAGGGTTGGAAACAACGAGATCAAACAAGTCCATATATATGTGGGTAGCTGTCATAGGCCACTGCCCTTTCAGATCAAAGTAAGGGGTCTCTGTGGCGCAATTGGTTAGCGCGTTTCGGCTGTTAACCGAAAGGATGGTGGTTCAAGCCCACCCAGGGACGCTGTGTGCTTTTATGACATAGGTAGTTTTAATCTTGGAACCCAATCTTCTTTCTTGTGAACGAAGGGTTGGAAACAACGAGATCAAACAAGTCCATATATATGTGGGGTAGCTGTCCTGGGCCACTGCCCTTTCACATCAAAGTAAGGGGTCTCTGTGGCGCAATTGGTTAGCGCGTTCGGCTGTTAACCGAAAGGATGGTGGTTCAAGCCCACCCAGGGACGCGTGTGCTTTTATGAAATAGGTAGTTTAATCTTGGAAAACCCAATCTTCTTTCTGTCAGAGGGAAGGGTGAAAACCGATGAGAAACTCAAATAAAGCAGGATAAAATAGCATTATACACATTCCTCAACTAGTCTGAGTATATTTTTAGTCAAAAACAAATCACTGACATTAAAACCTTCTGTATCAACTTTATGTAAACGATATGCAATCGAGATCAGACAAATCCATGTAAATGGGGTACCTGTCCACTGACTCCCTTTCAGATAACTAAATGGGTCTCTGTGGCGCAATTGGTTAGCGCGTTCGGCTGTTAACCGAAAGGATGGTGGTTCAAGCCCACCCAGGGACGCGTGTGCTTTTATGACATAGGTAGTTTAATCTTGGAACCCAATCTTCTTTCTGTGAACGAAGGGTTGGAAACAACGATATCAAACAAGTCCATATATATGTGGGGTAGCTGTCATAGGGCCACTGCCCTTTCACATCAAAGTAAGGGGTCTCTGTGGCGCAATTGGTTAGCGCGTTCGGCTGTTAACCGAAAGGATGGTGGTTCAAGCCCACCCAGGGACGCGTGTGCTTTTATGACATAGGTAGTTTAATCTTGGAACCCAATCTTCTTCCTGTGAACGAGGGAAGGGTTGGAAACAACGAGATCAAACAAGTCCATATATATGTGGGGTAGCTGTCATAGGCCACTGCCCTTTCAGATCAAAGTAAGGGGTCTCTGTGGCGCAATTGGTTAGCGCGTTCGGCTGTTAACCGAAAGGATGGTGGTTCAAGCCCACCCAGGGACGCGATGTGCTTTTATGACACTAGGTAGTTTAATCTTGGAACCCAATCTTCTTTCTGTGAACGAAGGGAAGGGTGAAAACGAAGATCAAATACTAGAGCTAAAATCGAGCTCATACACCTACCTCAATAGTCTTGATAGTTTTTATCAAAAAAATCCACCTGGAGACATTAGACTTCGTATTAACAAGCTTTTTGGTAAACGAAATATGCAAACGAGATCAGACAAATCCATTAAATGGGGTACCTGTCTACGTACTCCCTTTCAGATAACTAAATGGGTCTCTGTGGCGCAATTGGTTAGCGCGTTCGGCTGTTAACCGAAAGGATGGTGGTTCAAGCCCACCCAGGGACGCGTGTGCTTTTATGACATAGGTAGTTTAATCTTGGAACCCAATCTTCTTTCTGTGAACGAAGGGTTGGAAACAACGAGATCAAACAAGTCCATATATATGGGGGTAGCTGTCCTGGGCCACTGCCCTTCCCATCAAGTAAGGGGTCTCTGTGGCGCAATTGGTTAGCGCGTTCGGCTGTTAACCGAAAGGATGGTGGTTCAAGCCCACCCAGGGACGCGTGTGCTTTTATGACATAGGTAGTTTAATCTTGGAAAACCAATTTTCTTTCTGTGAGACGAGGGAAGGGTTGGAAAAACGATGATGAAACTCAAATACTAGCAGGCATAAAATGCATCATTTACACCTATTCCTTCAACTAGTCTTGAGTTACTAGTTTTTAGTCAAAAAAAATCCACCTGGAGACATTAGACCTTCTGTATTAACAAGCTTTTTGGTAAACGAAATATGCAAACGAGATCAGACAAATCCATGTAAATGGGGTACTGTCCTACGTGACTCCCTTTCAGATAACTAAACGGGGTCTCTGTGGCGCAATTGGTTAGCGCGTTCGGCTGTTAACCGAAAGGATGGTGGTTCAAGCCCACCCAGGGACGCGTGTGCTTTTATGACATAGGTAGTTTAATCTTGGAACCCAATCTTCTTTCTGTGAACGAGGGAAGGGTTGGAAACAACGAGATCAAATCAAGTCCATATATATGTGGGTAGCTGTCATAGGCCACTGCCCTTTCAGATCAAAGTAAGGGGTCTCTGTGGCGCAATTGGTTAGCGCGTTCGGCTGTTAACCGAAAGGATGGTGGTTCAAGCCCACCCAGGGACGCGTGTGCTTTTATGACATAGGTAGTTTAATCTTGGAACCCAATCTTCTTTCTGTGAACGAAGGGTTGGAAACAACGATATCAATCAAGTCCATATATATGTGGGTAGCTGTCATAGGCCACTGCCCTTTCAGATCAAAGTAAGGGGTCTCTGTGGCGCAATTGGTTAGCGCGTTCGGCTGTTAACCGAAAGGATGGTGGTTCAAGCCCACCCAGGGACGCGTGTGCTTTTATGACATAGGTAGTTTAATCTTGGAACCCAATCTTCTTTCTGTGAACGAGGGAAGGGTTGGAAACAACGAGATCAATCAAGTCCATATATATGTGGGTAGCTGTCATAGGCCACTGCCCTTTCAGATCAAAGTAAGGGGTCTCTGTGGCGCAATTGGTTAGCGCGTTCGGCTGTTAACCGAAAGGATGGTGGTTCAAGCCCACCCAGGGACGCGTGTGCTTTTATGACATAGGTAGTTTAATCTTGGAACCCAATCTTCTTTCTGTGAACGAAGGGTTGGAAACAACGAGATCAAACAAGTCCATATATATGTGGGTAGCTGTCATAGGGCCACTGCCCTTTCAGATCAAGTAAGGGGTCTCTGTGGCGCAATTGGTTAGCGCGTTCGGCTGTTAACCGAAAGGATGGTGGTTCAAGCCCACCCAGGGACGCGTGTGCTTTTATGACATAGGTAGTTTAATCTTGGAAACCCAATCTTCTTTCTGTGAACGAAGGGTTGGAAACAACGAGATCAAACAAGTCCATATATATGTGGGTAGCTGTCATAGGCCACTGCCCTTTCAGATCAAAGTAAGGGGTCTCTGTGGCGCAATTGGTTAGCGCGTTCGGCTGTTAACCGAAAGGATGGTGGTTCAAGCCCACCCAGGGACGCGTGTGCTTTTATGACATAGGTAGTTTAATCTTGGAACCCAATCTTCTTTCTGTGAACGAGGGAAGGGTTGGAAACAACGAGATCAAATCAAGTCCATATATATGTGGGTAGCTGTCATAGGCCACTGCCCTTTCAGATCAAAGTAAGGGGTCTCTGTGGCGCAATTGGTTAGCGCGTTCGGCTGTTAACCGAAAGGATGGTGGTTCAAGCCCACCCAGGGACGCGTGTGCTTTTATGACATAGGTAGTTTAATCTTGGAACCCAATCTTCTTTCTGTGAACGAAGGGTTGGAAACAACGATATCAAACAAGTCCATATATATGGGGGGTAGCTGTCCTGGGCCACTGCCCTTTCACATCAAGTAAGGGGTCTCTGTGGCGCAATTGGTTAGCGCGTTCGGCTGTTAACCGAAAGGATGGTGGTTCAAGCCCACCCAGGGACGCGTGTGCTTTTATGACATAGGTAGTTTAATCTTGGAAACCCAATCTTCTTTCTGTGAACGAAGGGTTGGAAACAACGAGATCAAACAAGTCCATATATATGTGGGTAGCTGTCATAGGCCACTGCCCTTTCAGATCAAAGTAAGGGGTCTCTGTGGCGCAATTGGTTAGCGCGTTCGGCTGTTAACCGAAAGGATGGTGGTTCAAGCCCACCCAGGGACGCGTGTGCTTTTATGACATAGGTAGTTTAATCTTGGAACCCAATCTTCTTTCTGTGAACGAAGGGTTGGAAACAACGAGATCAAACAAGTCCATATATATGTGGGTAGCTGTCATAGGCCACTGCCCTTTCAGATCAAAGTAAGGGGTCTCTGTGGCGCAATTGGTTAGCGCGTTCGGCTGTTAACCGAAAGGATGGTGGTTCAAGCCCACCCAGGGACGCGTGTGCTTTTATGACATAGGTAGTTTAATCTTGGAACCCAATCTTCTTTCTGTGAACGAAGGGTTGGAAACAACGAGATCAAATCAAGTCCATATATATGTGGGTAGCTGTCATAGGCCACTGCCCTTTCAGATCAAAGTAAGGGGTCTCTGTGGCGCAATTGGTTAGCGCGTTCGGCTGTTAACCGAAAGGATGGTGGTTCAAGCCCACCCAGGGACGCGTGTGCTTTTATGACATAGGTAGTTTAATCTTGGAACCCAATCTTCTTTCTGTGAACGAAGGGTTGGAAACAACGAGATCAAACAAGTCCATATATATGGGGGTAGCTGTCCTGGGCCACTGCCCTTTCACATCAAAGTAAGGGGTCTCTGTGGCGCAATTGGTTAGCGCGTTCGGCTGTTAACCGAAAGGATGGTGGTTCAAGCCCACCCAGGGACGCGTGTGCTTTTATGACATAGGTAGTTTAATCTTGGAACCCAATCTTCTTTCTGTGAACGAAGGGTTGGAAACAACGAGATCAAACAAGTCCATATATATGTGGGTAGCTGTCATAGGCCACTGCCCTTTCAGATCAAAGTAAGGGGTCTCTGTGGCGCAATTGGTTAGCGCGTTCGGCTGTTAACCGAAAGGATGGTGGTTCAAGCCCACCCAGGGACGCTGTGTGCTTTTATGACATAGGTAGTTTAATCTTGGAACCCAATCTTCTTTCTGTGAACGAAGGGTTGGAAACAACGAGATCAAATCAAGTCCATATATATGTGGGTAGCTGTCATAGGCCACTGCCCTTTCAGATCAAAGTAAGGGGTCTCTGTGGCGCAATTGGTTAGCGCGTTCGGCTGTTAACCGAAAGGATGGTGGTTCAAGCCCACCCAGGGACGCGTGTGCTTTTATGACATAGGTAGTTTAATCTTGGAACCCAATCTTCTTTCTGTGAACGAAGGGTTGGAAACAACGAGATCAAATCAAGTCCATATATATGTGGGGTAGCTGTCATAGGCCACTGCCCTTTCAGATCAAAGTAAGGGGTCTCTGTGGCGCAATTGGTTAGCGCGTTCGGCTGTTAACCGAAAGGATGGTGGTTCAAGCCCACCCAGGGACGCGTGTGCTTTTATGACATAGGTAGTTTAATCTTGGAACCCAATCTTCTTTCTGTGAACGAAGGGTTGGAAACAACGATATCAAACAAGTCCATATATATGTGGGGTAGCTGTCATAGGCCACTGCCCTTTCAGATCAAAGTAAGGGGTCTCTGTGGCGCAATTGGTTAGCGCGTTCGGCTGTTAACCGAAAGGATGGTGGTTCAAGCCCACCCAGGGACGCGTGTGCTTTTATGACATAGGTAGTTTAATCTTGGAACCCAATCTTCTTTCTGTGAACGAAGGGTTGGAAACAACGAGATCAAATCAAGTCCATATATATGTGGGTAGCTGTCATAGGCCACTGCCCTTTCAGATCAAAGTAAGGGGTCTCTGTGGCGCAATTGGTTAGCGCGTTCGGCTGTTAACCGAAAGGATGGTGGTTCAAGCCCACCCAGGGACGCGTGTGCTTTTATGACATAGGTAGTTTAATCTTGGAACCCAATCTTCTTTCTGTGAACGAAGGGTTGGAAACAACGAGATCAAATCAAGTCCATATATATGTGGGTAGCTGTCATAGGCCACTGCCCTTTCAGATCAAAGTAAGGGGTCTCTGTGGCGCAATTGGTTAGCGCGTTCGGCTGTTAACCGAAAGGATGGTGGTTCAAGCCCACCCAGGGACGCGTGTGCTTTTATGACATAGGTAGTTTAATCTTGGAACCCAATCTTCTTTCTGTGAACGAGGGAAGGGTTGGAAACAACGAGATCAAATCAAGTCCATATATATGGGGGTAGCTGTCCTGGGCCACTGCCCTTTCACATCAAAGTAAGGGGTCTCTGTGGCGCAATTGGTTAGCGCGTTCGGCTGTTAACCGAAAGGATGGTGGTTCAAGCCCACCCAGGGACGCGTGTGCTTTTATGACATAGGTAGTTTAATCTTGGAACCCAATCTTCTTTCTGTGAACGAAGGGTTGGAAACAACGAGATCAAACAAGTCCATATATATGTGGGTAGCTGTCATAGGCCACTGCCCTTTCAGATCAAAGTAAGGGGTCTCTGTGGCGCAATTGGTTAGCGCGTTCGGCTGTTAACCGAAAGGATGGTGGTTCAAGCCCACCCAGGGACGCGTGTGCTTTTATGACATAGGTAGTTTAATCTTGGAACCCAATCTTCTTTCTGTGAACGAAGGGTTGGAAACAACGATATCAATCAAGTCCATATATATGGTGGGTAGCTGTCATGAGGCCACTGCCCTTTCACGATCAAAGTAAGGGGTCTCTGTGGCGCAATTGGTTAGCGCGTTCGGCTGTTAACCGAAAGGATGGTGGTTCAAGCCCACCCAGGGACGCGTGTGCTTTTATGACATAGGTAGTTTAATCTTGGAACCCAATCTTCTTTCTGTGAACGAGGGAAGGGTTGGAAACACGTATGATCAAACATCCATATATATGGGTAGCTGTCATAGGCACTGCCCTTTCACATCAAAGTAAGGGGTCTCTGTGGCGCAATTGGTTAGCGCGTTCGGCTGTTAACCGAAAGGATGGTGGTTCAAGCCCACCCAGGGACGCGTGTGCTTTTATGACATAGGTAGTTTAATCTTGGAACCCAATCTTCTTTCTGTGAACGAAGGGTATGGAAACAACGAGATCAAACAAGTCCATATATATGGGGTAGCTGTCCTAGGCCACTGCCCTTTCAGATCAAGTAAGGGGTCTCTGTGGCGCAATTGGTTAGCGCGTTCGGCTGTTAACCGAAAGGATGGTGGTTCAAGCCCACCCAGGGACGCGTGTGCTTTTATGACATAGGTAGTTTAATCTTGGAACCCAATCTTCTTTCTGTGAACGAAGGGTTGGAAACAACGAGATCAATCAAGTCCATATATATGTGGGTAGCTGTCATAGGCCACTGCCCTTTCAGATCAAAGTAAGGGGTCTCTGTGGCGCAATTGGTTAGCGCGTTCGGCTGTTAACCGAAAGGATGGTGGTTCAAGCCCACCCAGGGACGCGTGTGCTTTTATGACATAGGTAGTTTAATCTTGGAACCCAATCTTCTTTCTGTGAACGAAGGGTTGGAAACAACGAGATCAAACAAGTCCATATATATGGGGGTAGCTGTCCTGGGCCACTGCCCTTTCCCATCAAAGTAAGGGGTCTCTGTGGCGCAATTGGTTAGCGCGTTCGGCTGTTAACCGAAAGGATGGTGGTTCAAGCCCACCCAGGGACGCGTGTGCTTTTATGACATAGGTAGTTTAATCTTGGAAACCAATCTTTCTTTCTGTGAACGAGGGAAGGGTTGGAAACAACGTATGATCAATCAAGTCCATATATAAGGGGTAGCTGTCATGGGCACTGCCCTTTCCATCAAACTAAGGGGTCTCTGTGGCGCAATTGGTTAGCGCGTTCGCTGTTAACCGAAAGGATGGGGTTCAAGCCCACCCAGGGAGCGTGTGCTTTTATGACATAGCTAGTTAATTTGGAACCAAGCTTCTTTCTGTGAACGAAGGGTATGGAAACAACGAGATCAGACAAAGTCCATATATATGTGGGTAGCTGTCATGGACTGCCCTTTCAGATCAAAGTAAGGGGTCTCTGTGGCGCAATTGGTTAGCGCGTTCGGCTGTTAACCGAAAGGATGGTGGTTCAAGCCCACCCAGGGACGCGTGTGCTTTTATGACATAGGTAGTTTAATCTTGGAACCCAATCTTCTTTCTGTGAACGAAGGGTTGGAAACAACGATATCAATCAAGTCCATATATATGTGGGGTAGCTGTCATAGGGCCACTGCCCTTTCACATCAAAGTAAGGGGTCTCTGTGGCGCAATTGGTTAGCGCGTTCGGCTGTTAACCGAAAGGATGGTGGTTCAAGCCCACCCAGGGACGCGTGTGCTTTTATGACATAGGTAGTTTAATCTTGGAAACCCAATCTTCTTTCTGTGAACGAGAAGGGTTGGAAACAACGAGATCAAACAAGTCCATATATATGTGGGTAGCTGTCATAGGCCACTGCCCTTTCAGATCAAAGTAAGGGGTCTCTGTGGCGCAATTGGTTAGCGCGTTCGGCTGTTAACCGAAAGGATGGTGGTTCAAGCCCACCCAGGGACGCGTGTGCTTTTATGACATAGGTAGTTTAATCTTGGAACCCAATCTTCTTTCTGTGAACGAAGGGAAGGGTTGGAAACAACGAGATCAATCAAGTCCATATATATGTGGGGTAGCTGTCCTAGGCCACTGCCCTTTCAGATCAAAGTAAGGGGTCTCTGTGGCGCAATTGGTTAGCGCGTTCGGCTGTTAACCGAAAGGATGGTGGTTCAAGCCCACCCAGGGACGCGTGTGCTTTTATGACATAGGTAGTTTAATCTTGGAACCCAATCTTCTTTCTGTGAACGAAGGGTTGGAAACAACGAGATCAAACAAGTCCATATATATGTGGGTAGCTGTCATAGGCCACTGCCCTTTCAGATCAAAGTAAGGGGTCTCTGTGGCGCAATTGGTTAGCGCGTTCGGCTGTTAACCGAAAGGATGGTGGTTCAAGCCCACCCAGGGACGCGTGTGCTTTTATGACATAGGTAGTTTCAATCTTGGAACCCAATCTTCTTCCTGTGAACTGAGGGAAGGGTTGGAAACAACGAGATCAAACAAGTCCATATATATGTGGGTAGCTGTCATAGGCCACTGCCCTTTCAGATCAAAGTAAGGGGTCTCTGTGGCGCAATTGGTTAGCGCGTTCGGCTGTTAACCGAAAGGATGGTGGTTCAAGCCCACCCAGGGACGCGTGTGCTTTTATGACATAGGTAGTTTAATCTTGGAACCCAATCTTCTTTCTGTGAACGAAGAAGGGTTGGAAACAACGATATCAATCAAGTCCATATATATGTGGGTAGCTGTCATAGGGCCACTGCCCTTTCACATCAAAGTAAGGGGTCTCTGTGGCGCAATTGGTTAGCGCGTTCGGCTGTTAACCGAAAGGATGGTGGTTCAAGCCCACCCAGGGACGCGTGTGCTTTTATGACATAGGTAGTTTAATCTTGGAACCCAATCTTCTTTCTGTGAACAGGGAAGGGTTGGAAACAACGAGATCAATCAAGTCCATATATATGTGGGTAGCTGTCATAGGCCACTGCCCTTTCAGATCAAAGTAAGGGGTCTCTGTGGCGCAATTGGTTAGCGCGTTCGGCTGTTAACCGAAAGGATGGTGGTTCAAGCCCACCCAGGGACGCGTGTGCTTTTATGACATAGGTAGTTTAATCTTGGAACCCAATCTTCTTTCTGTGAACGAAGGGTTGGAAACAACGAGATCAAACAAGTCCATATATATGTGGGTAGCTGTCATAGGCCACTGCCCTTTCAGATCAAAGTAAGGGGTCTCTGTGGCGCAATTGGTTAGCGCGTTCGGCTGTTAACCGAAAGGATGGTGGTTCAAGCCCACCCAGGGACGCGTGTGCTTTTATGACATAGGTAGTTTAATCTTGGAACCCAATCTTCTTTCTGTGAACGAAGGGTTGGAAACAACGAGATCAAACAAGTCCATATATATGTGGGGTAGCTGTCATAGGCCACTGCCCTTTCAGATCAAAGTAAGGGGTCTCTGTGGCGCAATTGGTTAGCGCGTTCGGCTGTTAACCGAAAGGATGGTGGTTCAAGCCCACCCAGGGACGCGTGTGCTTTTATGACATAGGTAGTTTAATCTTGGAACCCAATCTTCTTTCTGTGAACGAAGGGTTGGAAACAACGAGATCAAACAAGTCCATATATATGTGGGTAGCTGTCATAGGCCACTGCCCTTTCAGATCAAAGTAAGGGGTCTCTGTGGCGCAATTGGTTAGCGCGTTCGGCTGTTAACCGAAAGGATGGTGGTTCAAGCCCACCCAGGGACGCGTGTGCTTTTATGACATAGGTAGTTTAATCTTGGAACCCAATCTTCTTTCTGTGAACGAAGGGTTGGAAACAACGAGATCAAACAAGTCCATATATATGTGGGTAGCTGTCATAGGCCACTGCCCTTTCAGATCAAAGTAAGGGGTCTCTGTGGCGCAATTGGTTAGCGCGTTCGGCTGTTAACCGAAAGGATGGTGGTTCAAGCCCACCCAGGGACGCGTGTGCTTTTATGACATAGGTAGTTTAATCTTGGAACCCAATCTTCTTTCTGTGAACGAAGGGAAGGGTTGGAAACAACGAGATCAATCAAGTCCATATATATGTGGGGTAGCTGTCCTGGGCCACTGCCCTTTCACATCAAAGTAAGGGGTCTCTGTGGCGCAATTGGTTAGCGCGTTCGGCTGTTAACCGAAAGGATGGTGGTTCAAGCCCACCCAGGGACGCGTGTGCTTTTATGACATAGGTAGTTTAATCTTGGAACCCAATCTTCTTTCTGTGAACGAAGGGAAGGGTTGGAAACAACGATATCAAACAAGTCCATATATATGTGGGTAGCTGTCATAGGCCACTGCCCTTTCAGATCAAAGTAAGGGGTCTCTGTGGCGCAATTGGTTAGCGCGTTCGGCTGTTAACCGAAAGGATGGTGGTTCAAGCCCACCCAGGGACGCGTGTGCTTTTATGACATAGGTAGTTTAATCTTGGAACCCAATCTTCTTTCTGTGAACGAAGGGTTGGAAACAACGATATCAAACAAGTCCATATATATGGGGGTAGCTGTCCTGGGCCACTGCCCTTCCCATCAAATAAGGGGTCTCTGTGGCGCAATTGGTTAGCGCGTTCGGCTGTTAACCGAAAGGATGGTGGTTCAAGCCCACCCAGGGACGCATGTGCTTTTATGAAACAGGTAGTTTGATCTTGAAAACCAATTTTCTTTCTGTGAGCAGAGGGAAGGGTTGGAAAACCGTATGATGAAACTCAAATACTAAGCAGGCAATAAAATAGACATCATTATACACCTATTCCTTCAACTAGTCTTGAGTTATCTATTTTTAGTCAAAAAAAATCCACCTGGAGACATTAAGAACCTTCTGTATTAACAAGCTTTATTGGTAAACGAAATATGCAATACGAGATCAGACAAATCCATGTAAATGGGGTACCTGTCCTACGTGACTCCTCTTTCAGAATAACAAACGGATGGCCCGACAAGTTATTGGAGAGCAGGGAAGTTGTGCGAGGGCCAGTGAGGGGAGTGGGGCGTGCGGCGGGGTAGGTCTGGATGCGAGGGGGGGGGTGTTTGTTGGGTGGGGGTGGGGGGGGGGGTTTGTGTGGGGCGGGGGGGGCGGGGCGGCGTGGGGGGGGGGGGGTGGGGCGTGGGGGGGGGCGGGAGGGGGGGGGGGGGAGGTTGTGTGGGGGGGGGGGTGGGGCTTTGGGGTGTCTTGGGGGGGGGGTGGGGGGGGGTGGTGTGGGTGGGGGGGGGGTGGGTGGGGTGGGGTTGGTGGCTTGGGTGGTGTTTATGAGGAAGGTAAAGAAAGGCGCGGTGTGGGGGCGAGGGTTATTTTTGGTATATTGTTATTTAGGTTCTGTTTGGGGTCTCTCTATTTGGTTGACTTTATTTTTAGCGTTCAACACTTATAAAGTTCGTTAGGTATCACCGTTCAGGCCTATGGACTTACGCAGTGCAGAATTACATTTTGACTAATAGCGGTACTGTATGCTGCAGGATCTCCGCGAAGTGTCCCTGCGGAATAGAGTTACCCCCTCACCCTCGCAGTGCCTCTGCCCCCTACCTCCCTTCACTAACCTTCCCCTCCGCCCCCCTCCCACTCTCACTCTCCATCGTTGCGGTTCCGTTCTCAAACCCCGTCCGCTCTCCTCATGCCTGCCTCACTCTTGTACATTCCATTCTCGTCTCTTCCTCCTCCCATCGCCTGCCTTCACCTCAACAGTCCTTCCTTCCGCCGTTCCGTGATAGATAAGTTGTCTTGTTGATACATATGAAGAATTTGTGGTTGTGTGGTGGTTTTGTATTTGGTGGGGGTGGTGGATGTATTGTCGTATGAGTGGATGTGTGCTCTTGGTGGGGTTCTTTGTGGTTTATTAAGTTGGTGTTGGGTATAGAGTGGTTGGTGTGTTGTATGGGGGTTGGTTGTGGATGTGATGGGGGTTCGGGGTGGGTGTGGTGGGGTGTGGGGTGGGGGTGGTGGGGTGGGGGGGGGGGGGGGGGGGGGGGGGTGGTGGGGGGGGGGGGGGGTGGTTGTGGTTAAGGTTAGCCTTTCTAATAACCTCTGGGCTGGCTCCGTCTCACTGCAGGAGCGGTCTGATGTGTGAAAATCAGATCCCGACGGCGTGGGGCGACGTGACGACTGGATGATGGAAACCTCATAAGTTGTGTAACACTCGTCTTCGAGCTTGAAATAGGTTTGTCTAAGCCAGTCTCGAGGTATTAAACAACATGTCAGTCAGAGAACAGTCAAACACATCACAAGGAGATTCTGTGAGAGTAGTTCAGGAGTCACTCTCAGCAGCTGTGGACGCTTCTTAGATTGGTTCCTGGGATGGACCGAACCAGTCGGGTGTCTAAAGTGACTGCGGTAAGCATGGCGGAGGGCTACTGGATTGCTGCCTTAAACCACACAGTGTAAAGTTATCAACTGTCATCTTAGTATACTTTCATCCGCTCTAATAAAAATCTGTTAGAAGCTAAAGAAAGTCCGAATTCAGACACGGCATGTCATTAGTGGGATCATCACCAATAATCTGAGTTCAATACGTCAAGTAACGTCACATGACGATGCTCCCACTTTATTTAACAAAACTAGCGATGTTTAAGTGATCGAATCACTGAGGAATGAAGCGGTAGAGACATGATTGCAGAAGCGTCATCATGGTCGTGGGTCACACAGGATTCCCTTGTGCTATGTGAGAGGGAGGTCAATAAGAATTTTATGTATAAGACTGAGTGAAGAAGGTTCTTACAACCATTCCTATGGTGCGGCTCATATGGATAGACACTCGTTACTCTTCTCTCTCTCTTTCTGATACTTGTACGGATCTCCAGCGTCGCTGTCTCCTTTCTAATCCAAGTACCATCGTCTCTCCTTCCAAAAGCCTATGTGAATACCCATTCATACTCCCTCGCCTCTGCATCTCTCACGAAATGCGCCCTGTTGCTTTTGCCACTTGCAGTCGTGCTGACATCGCAGTTGACGTACGACAGGGTTTTTCCCTCCTGCTCTACATCTCCCCTCCTGGGGTATGGCCGTCTGGCTCGATCTTGTGTCTCTCGGTCTTCTCCATCGTCGCTTCTTGGTGTTTATCCCCCTCTGCAGAAACGTATCTCTTTCTACTCTAACGGGGGGCGGGGGGGGGGGGGGGGGGGGGGGGGGGGGGGGGGGGGGGGGGGGGGGGGATCCCTCCCTCTCCCTCTTTCCCGTCGCATCCTTAATCGGGTATGTCTTCCCACCAAATCGAACAATTTCCGTCTTATCTATGGTTTAGAAACCATTTGTGTTACTCCGCACTTTATTTTTTTTCCGCCCATTTTTAGTATCAGTCGTCGTGTAGGTCGTCGTTCGACGGCTAACAGCACCGCGCCTGGCGCGTCGGCCCGGAGCCGGCCCCATTTACATCCCATCGCGATCCAAACCCCTCAGCCTGCGACCGACCACGGGAAGTTCCAGATGTCAGCTCCAAAATATGCCTTCCAAAGTGATACTACCAGCCCGCCTGGACCCCCCCGTAGCGATGGCATCCCTAGATAGCAAGCATCGGGCTCCGATCCATCTTGCGCCGCCGAGTTTCCTACTAGCGTACGTGGGCATCCCCTGGGGCCTTATATTTGTTGGGGGGGGGGGGGCGCTGCGCGACCCCTCCGACCATTCTGGACTTTTTAGCGGCCATGTTACCAGTCAGAGTCTCAATTGACCACCCTAATGGTGTGCTCGCAAGCCCGACCTACGGTTCACCGTTTTCGCCCCTGCTCTCCGACCCGCAGGCCCCCGGTTTTGTACATTCCGGTCGTTGCGCAGTGTTTCTCATTCTTAAGTCTATCGTCCGAACCGCTGTTTGCGCAGCGGAGGTCTTGCGCCTTCCCCCTCTCTGGCCTCTCTTTTTAGATCTTTCTCTTCCTTGTCCTTCCTTGTTTCATCCTCATCTCCACCTATCCGCCAACACCACGCACTGATTCTCTCTCCCCTCGTCTCCCTATTCAGTCTATCCCTCCCCCCTTTCCTACACCCCCAACCAGACCACCAAACAACCAAATAACAAGTATACTTTTTCTACCACCGAAAACACACTAATGACTTCCTATGACTCCGCCTTTTTTCATATCTTCAAATAACTTGATAAAGGGGGCAAACTGATCAGAACAATTGAACAAACTTCAGAGAGATAAGAACGGAAAGCACAGAGACATCTTTACAAACATTTAGTTAACCTCAAACAATCAATCATTCAAAACAAAAATCAATCAATCAATCAATCAATCTCAATCAGATGATATAAACAAATCACAGTTTTCCTCGTGGATCTTAACGAGGTTCGACTTCTTCTCTTCTTCTGTCTCCTCGTCGGTGCAGCTTCCATCTACATGAACCGTTTCCAGATTCATTTCAGGTCCTCGTGACCTTTGACCTTTCAATCAAATGAATCAGTTCATAATTGAGTCAAAGTGAAACATTTGCACCAAATTTGAAAGAATTCCCTCGAGTTGTTCTTCAGATGTGACGTTAACGAGACAGAACCTGAGAGAACCTTTGAGTCACTGAAATCTGATGAGTCCAAGAGAATGTTTGTTCCAAATCTCAAGAAATCCTCTCAAGAATAAAACCTTTCCTTTGGACACGATTGTATAAACGAATGTTAAGATGCAGCTGACAATTATGTTTTATTATCATTGTTAATAAACCCGAAGAGTCGGTTTATTCTAATTCATATTTATTAGAAAAAGAAACGAAGCAGTTTCTCACATGTGAGAAGCTGTAAAGTTTATTTGAGGTTTTTTTCTTGAGAAATGACAGAAAACGATGAATTGATCGGATCCATTTTTATTAAAAAGATAAAAGTCTGTAGGTTTTATTTTCATATTTGTTAACGAGTCATTGAACTTCATGAATGCTTCATCCAGTGAATATGACAGTTTGTTGAGTGGAGTCTGGTCCACGTTCTACTCAGTGTCTCTGTGTAGATTCACAAAACTGATTCTGACTCAGGTTAAATATCTGAGTTGAGGTTTTCTCTCATCAGTGGAGCGACAGTGACACCCAGAGGCCCAACACAGAACTGCAGCCACAGTCCAGCTGAGGTTTCTCATTGTGTCTTTAATGTTGTGTTCTCTTATTGATATATTATATACTTCAGAATTAAGGTTTATATGTAAACTCAATAACAGTGAATGGTTTATGTAGAAGATTGAATGATTGACTGAACTGATGTTATTTGTTCATACATTTCAACTGAAACAATTTTCAGAGTCAAGATTCAAAATGATATACAAACTTTTATTTTGAAGACAAATATCTAAAGAGGAAGTAATTGTGTGAATGTTGTTATACTAATCATTTTAAACTCGTCACTTTACTTTGATAAACGATGTCGTGAGATTCAGTCCAAGTTTATTGACTCTCCTGTTTTCCTGCATCTTACTGATATGATTCATGAAGATGTGGAGATGTTACAGTCCGACACGTTTCTCTCTCTCAGGTGTGAAAGCGACTGACTCACACTCTTCATCCAAGTGGAAACACTCCCATCTAGTGTCTAATATCCGTAACTACACAATGAAACAATGACTTATGAAATGAAACATGAAACTTACCTTTACCTGAAGTGATGAACACGTGAAGATAGAAGCTGATCAATTTATCGTTCAGCTTCTCAAATGTGAGAAATCGCTGCGTTTCTTTCTCTGATTAATAATAATAATAATAATAATAATAAACTGGTTCATGTATCAAAGACAATAAAAAATCTGCATCTTTGGATATTTAATTAAAAGAACATGATTAAAACAACAGCTTACAAATTAATGAGTGGTCGTTTAAAACTTAATTATAAGTCAAATTAATAAAAACCAGCAGGTCAAACAAGAAGCTTCAAGGCTTCAACGTAGTGAAATATCCCTTTCATGGTTTAATAGAACAGTATTCAGCATCGGGAGCTCAGAAGAACACACAAATACTTTTATTCTATAGGCATATATAAAACTTTACAAAGATGTATACAAGATTATATACAATACACTATATACTTTCCGCCTGTAGTAGCTGGTCTGTCTCTGTGGAGTTTACTCTCTCAGGGAGAAACACAGTGAAGCAGAGCAACAGAGCAACGACTACGAGCTGGTAGATTATAGTTTTTAATTCTAAATGTCCGACTGCATATTATACAGAATGAAAAAGTTTGTTACTTTGAAAACGTGTGTTTGCTCTAATGTCATTATTATATCAGAAGTTGACCTCAATCATTTTTGAATTTCACCAAGTGAGATTCTTCAGATTCAGTTCTCTTTTCCAAGCAGACTTGGGATCAATGAAATATCCTGAACTGAATCAATACGGAATCAAATCAGAAGAAGAATCAAGATTTATGATTAAATATTGGAATTTAAAGGAAAGTTTTTCTAAAGACAAAACAATCATAGTACACGTTAAATAAATCTCTCAAATTTGGTTTGTGTATTTTAGGTAATTTTGTGTCACACTGGCAACACAACCGGGATATGTTGGTTTCATTTATGGAAGTGGAGACGAGTTATTGCTGCATGACTCAGCGTTCATTAAAGCGAAAATCACAAAGCTACTAAATATTTTATTCGCAATAAACATATGAGGAACTTTGTAAGAGAACAGGAGCCGTCTCAGATTCAGGTCAGAGGTCAAACAGGTCAGAGGTCACACACTTCAGAGGCTGCATTTGAAAACAGATTGTGTCACAGCAGCCGTCCCATTTCAAAGTGTACAACCTCTCAGCCCTGAGACACAGAGACTCCCACGGGCGGATCCTTCTCAAGCCCGACCTCTTCCTCCTTTAGAGAGATGAAGGCAGCGAGGCCGAAACATCTCGTTTACATGTTGACTTGAATCAGACTCAACCGAACAGCAGAGTGCTCGTGTCACTGAGGCTTTCTCCTCGTAGCCTTTCCAAACTTCTGAAGCTCCAGAGTCGTGTGAAGAGCGGAGCCCAGATTCAAATTCTCATGATTTTCTAAGGAAACGACTCCAGAGAAACACAAACAGTTTCCTGTTGATCCCCCGGTAAAGAGAAAAGATAGAAGTCCCACGTTGGTGTGTTTGTAGTTCTATGAACGTGAGCTGATGTGTGTATCGCTGAGAAAGAATAACACAGAGACTTAATAAACTTTACATGGTGCCAAAATATTTCTTTTAAAAATTCATTGTTAAGTGTTACACAAGTAGCGTTTAATGCACATTAGACCTCACTTTATGTATTATAGATTTTCTAAGGCTGTTTTCAAGGCGACGTCCAGTTCAGGTCTCAGAAAACGGGAACTTGGCTTCAAACAATTTACATTTTCAAATCACAGAAGAAAAATAAAAGAAACTCACTGATTCAGACGTTTGTCACATTTGTACTGAATTAACAGTGGAATCATTATAAACTGAGCGATAATCCAACAATACAAATGACTTAGTTTCTACAGGGAGTCACCGTCTTTGAGAACAAAGGTGGAGAATGGAAACAGCTGGAGGATGATGGTTCCCAGCAGTTCCCGTCCACTGGGTCGAAACCACCAGGATCCGTTCACAGATCATCAGCTTGGGCTCAAAACAAGTAGAACAATGATTTTCTCCATCAGCCGCTTTGGTTTCCTGCTCCTGAATTAAACTCTTCAGACAACACTCTGAAATCTTGAGGGAATAAAAATATAATAGTCCAGTCACCTCCTTGTCATAACATGTCACTACTGTAAGGTGAGCTTGATTCCAGGGATTAAAAAGAAAAAAACATGAATCAAAACTTAGCTCAGTCGTCCGGTGCCTCGAGTCCGAACCCGGTTCACAATCAGAGTGTTTCAGACGAGTGAAGGAGACACCGTCCCGGAGGACAACCTGTCCAGCACGACGTCCACAGAGTTGACCTATCATATTAAATTAGCTTTGGAAAGGAGGAGAGTCGATCCCCCCCGCACCCCCAGGAGAGACAGACAGGCAGTCACACAGGGGGACAGATGGACGGACAGGAAGCCGGAGACAGACGGGGACCAGCGGGGGGGGCGGACGAGTCATCGTGTCACTGGACGACCTCGAAGTAGTGCAGGATGGCCATGATGTGCTGAGGCATGAAGACGTAGCCGGTGTAGACCGCCATGCCGGCCACCGAGACGAGCAGGGAGTCTGAGGAGGAGACGTTAAGGGACAAACTCTGAAGGTAGAGGACACGTCCAGGCAGCAGCCTCGGAATCTGAGACTCGTGTAAACGTCTGAGTGACCAAACAGAAGATAAACCTTTCACCTGAGCTCTCGTGAGGCTGTTTCCAGCTCCGGATCATTTAGTTTCTAAATCTTTACTGGTTAACGTTCGGTGGACGTGTGGACACCGGCACCAGCTGGACTCCTGGTGTGTAACCGATGGGACGCAGCCCCGAGGACGACGGTAACACAACAGCAGCCGCCTGAGAGTACGATGTACGCGTAACTTTGAGGCAGAAGCATGGACTGGGCTTTAATGGTGTTGTGCGACTACGCGTACATGTCGAGAACTGGTTGCGTTATTGTTCACCGAGGCTAGGTGTGTTACTGGAGGAGTCCACTAGGGGGCGCACCACTGAACTGGCTCTGTAATCAATGACTCATGTTTCTGCCAGTTGTGGATTTGCTTGTGGTAAACACACAAAGAGATCCAACAAAAACTTTGAATATCTTTAACTTCTACAGGATACTGATAGAAGTACTACTGATGTATTGTATGTTAGTGTCTGTTTGTTGTTGAATAGAAGTTCACGTGTTCTTCTGTTAAAACAAAGTGTAAACAAAGATGGTGACACTTTGCTGAAGATCAAGTTATAAAGTTTCCTCTCGGTGTCAACTGGATGAAGAGTCGTTTCTACAATGTGGAACCAGTTAGTGTGGAACTGGGATTAGCCATTAAGAACACAAACACACAGATGATTAAGAACACAAACACACAGATGATTAAGAACACAAACACACGTCGCTCTCACACAGACCGAAACTCACATGTAACACTTTCCCTTATGAGTATCTGCTGGTTCTCTAATCAGACTTTAACCGGTTCACTCTCAACACACAGGGACACACAACGGACACACAACGGACACGGGGTTGAAACACAATTAAACACAAACTGTTATTCATGAGTAAAACGTCTTCACGTGAATTCACCTTGTGTGAAAACGACCCTGTTAGAAAAGCTAATGGCAGCTCGGTTAGCCTGTTAGCCTGTTAGCATGTTAGCAGAGAGCTGGAAGGATACTGAACACCGTCCGCTCCCAGGGCTCCAGCATGTACAGGGCGGTCACCAGCAGGTACTGGTAATAAAACCAGTTCAGTTGTTTCCAACAGTCTCCCAGCGTCATGGTCACACTTCTTCTGCTTCTTCTTCTTCTTCTTCTTCTTCTACTTCTTCTACTTCCTTCTCTTCCTCACCTTCTTCTTCTTCCTGTTGTGGGAGCGCCGGCGTCTCATCACGCGGTGCTGCCTCTCAGCCAATCACAGCCCCGCGTTCAGCGCACTGCTCCGACGTAACCAGGGAGTTCCAACATCCTGTTTTCAAAATAAAGTAAGAGATTACATTTTCTACGAAGTTCCGGTGTGTAAGATGCAGGTGGAGGTTTCTAGTGGAGGTAATTGAATATGAGAAGAAGTGAGGGGTAGAGATCACTACATTCTACACACTGAACTTTAAAAGTACATCTCAGTGTTTGAATGTCTTTTATTTACAGAATTTTGCTTGGAGGGCTTTAAAGTTGTAGAACGAGGCTTACCTCCTGTTGGCGGTAGGTGGCGCTGTCACTATCTCTACATACTGACTACAGATCTGTTCAGGTCTAAGACATGGAAGGAATCTACGACCACTGACTTTAAAGCAAACTGACAGAGGAAGTATTTCATATAAAGTGTTGGTGGAGTTAAAAAGTCACAAACAAGTGTTATTCTCTCATCTTGATACACAACACGGGTCAAACGTGAACCTACTCACTTTTTATTTTCTATATTTTTGCAGTGACTAGATTTCCTCATCCACTATTTCAGGTGTTTCAAAGTTAATCCTGATCTTTTTTTCATTTTTGTAAAACTACCCTTTTGCACAACATGGGTCAAAAATGACCCGTAATAATTTCCTGTGTCATACATTGCTATATCTTGGAAATAAATGTATTTTATCATTTAATATTCTAAATTATTCATTCAAATATCGTTATTTTCCTTTTTCCTCTTTTACAAAGGTACATTTTGTGAAACCTTTGGTGCTGATGGACACAGATGTCGTCTCGAAACTATCAAATACAGGATGACGAGTTCCTTTAACACTGTGAACACACACACTATCATTTGATTCTTGGCCTGCGCACACGCACGCACACACACACAGCTCAAATACACACTAAAGCAACACATGTGGACAGACCAGACAGACCAGCTTCCTTTTAAGAAAACATTTTTTAGTGAAACTATACATTTGTGAGGCATTTTCAAAGATTTCATCTTCAGTAGGAACCGATGGATTTGGGTCAGTGACCGAGCCACAGGTACGGACATCTGTCGTATGGGTTTTTTAAGGTAGTCACTGACAACAACAAACACACAACGATGTCAGCATCATCCTAAAAGAGATTTTGGCATAATTTTTGTACAACGTAGAAGAAGCTCAGTGAACCATTAAAGCCCAGAGCTTCAGTCATTCAAACGAGGAGTTCCTCCATCACTCCTGTGGTCTGCAGGTTTCTGACGGAGGCAGCACTTCTCTGTTAATTAACTGTAACTGTTTGTATGTCAACAGACAAATCATACAAAATATGAGTGAAGTGTCACAGATATGTTGATAGTGAAAATGTGTCCAGTTTATTTTTTTTTAACTTAAAGAAGTCCTACTTGACAGACCATTAAAAAAAAATCAATATAAATATCAATCATAAAGATATGTTTAATAAGAAGAAAAAAATACGTATATTGTAAATCCTGAAATATCAATAAGAGTTTTGGCCTCAAAGAATCATGAATCACTTTGACTCGAGTGTGAGCCAACAGCTGCAGCCCGCAGATCTCAGCGTCTCACTGTTTGTCAGATGTGTCAAAGGTTTCAAAGACAGACGTAGTTTCCTCAGACGGGGAATCGACCCCGAGTTTCTGAGCTGATTCATGATCGTCAGACGTTAGAGATTCGCAGCAGGAATCTCTCTCTCCGTCAGGACGCTGACGGTTCCGCTCGTCCCAAAACAACCTCTCGCTCAGAACTCGCTCAGTCCATCTCAGCAGTGGCTGGCCAGGATGTTGAAGAAGTGGTACACCTCCTCCTTATCGAACACGGCCACCTCCGTGCAGCACTCGGAGCACTGCACCGGGCGGTACACTTCATCAGCGTCCATCCCTGCCGGCGCCGGGTCAGGAGCCTCGTTTGAAGAGGTGTCTGTCTTCTGGCCCCGCCTCCTCTTCCTGCCTCTCTGCTTCTTCTCCTGCTCAGTGTTGTATCGCAGCACCTCGTCTCTCTTCACCGTGCAGTTCATCACGAACATGGCACGATACTGAGTCCGGTAGTTTTCATGCCTGAGTGGAGACAACCAAGACAAATATGTGTGTGTCGTTAAATAACATCAAAACATTTTAAACCTACCAGTCAACATTTCATGAGCTGAACCAGTAAGTCGCTCCGGAGCAGATTCAGTTCCTGATAACACATCAAACTGTGGAAGTCTCACCTCTGACAGTCCAGACAGAGCATGGTCATGCAGGCGGGACAGTTGAGGATGGCGTCACTCGAGGGTAAACTCTGCGTCTGACGGGACGGCTTCGAGCCGGCTGGTCGTTTCCTGCTATTGTATCTGAACAGGAAGACATGACCACGTGGTGAAGAGATCTTGTCTTCGTGTCTTTTTATGTTCTAGAAGAACAATTGTTTGATAAAGTCTTGAGTGGTGTCCTCTTACCCTCTTCTCCTGGCGTCCACCCAGGCCTGGTCTCTGTCGTCCTTGTCGGGGTCGTACAGCAGCTCGTCATTGGTCAGTATGACCCGCTGTCTCCGCCTCTGGCCCGTGGAGCTGCCTGCGGAGGAAACAGTTGTAGTGATGCATCTCATTAACACATTTTGGGGAAATGTTCATGCTACAGCTCGTCTCCAAGTCTTACTTGGTTTGTCCTCTTCTCCTTCGGAGTCAGAGTCGAAGTAGACATTATCGTACACCTGAGGATTAGGGAGTCCAGGTCCGGCTCCTCCTCCGTTTTCAAGGGTTTGTGCTGCAGAATAAACACAAACAGGGATTCATCAGGAATTCTTTCAAACCAAGGTCCTGGTTCACAGATCAGATTTACTGTGTGGATAAACTCCACCTGTTCAGTCTCACCAAGATGAGCCTTCAGTTAATGATGGATCAAACACATCAAGTATTTACAGTACATATTTTCTTTATATTCTGCAATTATTTCTAGGATGATGTGATCCAACCCATATGGCCACTCTGTTCCCCAGCTGCTCTGTGTCTGTGTGGTTCAGTGTTGGTTCCCATTGTCCCACGTCCACAGATATCAAGCAGCAGCAGAGACACTTCACTCTGAGGACGCCATGTGGAACCTTCGACTGATCATCTGTGAGGAAAACCTTTTAAAGAATCCCTCCAGGTCTCATCCATGCAGTGTTACCTTCTGTGGACGGCCCCCAGGTCCCCTCCAAGGTCCTGATGGTGGAGCTGAGCTCCGCCTCCATCTCCTTCTCGAACTCATCCCCGCTGGACGACTCGCTCTCCCCCGTCAGGTACTCTCTGATCAGCTTCTTCTTCTGAGCCGGAGTCCCGTTCAGCAGCACCTCCAGCTCGTCCTCTGAACTGAAACACGGGGACAAGTTATTGATATTTATATTGATTTGGAGGATAATTCAGTCCAGATCTATATTATTAGCTGGTTTCAACTTGTTGCCTTGATGTTGAACTTTTATAAATTGTGTACGCACAGCGAGAAGATTTAACATTTACTGATCTAAATTCAGATTTAAAAAGAGTTTGTCCTCCTCTGCAAGTTAAGAATGTAAATCCACAACGTTCAGGAGGAAATAATCTGTCTTTAAACTTTTAAGAAATATTAATGTTACATTTATCGTGACAATTATTGATGTCAACATGTAAAGAGACATTTTATCCCAATGTAATTTCAGGCCATATTATCAACCATTATATATACTCTTAGTGTAATGTCCTTATTTCACTTGGATAATCTAACCACAACACTCTATTGCTTTTTGTGTCATTTTTGTGTTAATATTATTGATTACTTTGTACATATTAATATTTTATATCTTGGATTGTTGACCTTTACTGAGTTTGTACTTCGCTCCTGTAACATCCCCCGATTGGACTATAACTACTACTACTAATAATAATAATAATATCGTTTGTGAGTTATCATCTCCTAATTGACTGCATATTAACGTCACGTTAATAAAACAGTAGTGAAACGAAGTTAGCATTGTGCGCTAACCGCTGTGTCGTCACTAAAACGACTCGTGTGGTTTGTTTACGTTAGCATTCAGCTAGCTAGCCGCTAACGAGCCACAGCTAAGTGTCGTGTGTGGGTCTGACCTGCTGGCGGCGCCCTCCTCGTCACTCGGCTCCTCGATCTCATACGGGTCGAACTCCTGCGCTTTCTTCACTTCGTCCATCGTGACGTCTGAAACTCAAAATGTAACGAAGACACGATATGTCTAACGTGTTAGCGCAACAGAGAGGACCACTTCCGCTTCCGGTTCTTCTTCTTCTTCATTTACGAGAACAGGAAGTAGGGGAACATTGAAATTACTCATTATCGCCACCAGCTGATAAGAACTATGACTGCAACAGAGATTAAATATAACTTTATATACGGTCTCTGATCATATTTATATACAGTCGCTGATCATATTTATATACAGTCTCTGATAATATTGATATTGTGGTACTTATTGTCTTTATATACAGTCACTGATCATCTTTATATAGTTTGACTTTTTGTCTTTATATACAGTCACTGATCATATTTAAATAAAGTCTCTGATCATATTTGTAGTGTGACTTTTTGTCTTTATATACAGTTAGTGATCCTCTTTATATACAGTCACTGATCATCTTTATATAGTGTGACTTCTTGTCTTTATATACAGTTAGTGATCCTCTTTATATACAGTCTCTGATCATATTTATATAGAGTCACTGATCATCTTTATATACAGTCACAGATCATATTTATATAGTGTCACTGATTATCTTTATATACAGTCTCTGATCATCTTTATATACAGTCACTGATCATATTTAAATAAAGTCTCTGATCATATTTGTAGTGTGACTTTTTGTCTTTATATACAGTTAGTGATCCTCTTTATATACAGTCTCTGATCATATTTATATAGAGTCACTGATCATCTTTATATAGTGTGACTTCTTGTCTTTATATACACTCACTGATCCTCTTTATATACAGTCACTGATCATCTTTATATAGTGTGACTTCTTGTCTTTATATACAGTTAGTGATCCTCTTTATATACAGTCTCTGATCATATTTATATAGAGTCACTGATCATGTTTATATACAGTCACTGATCATCTTTATATACAGTCACAGATCATATTTATATAGTGTCACTGATTATCTTTATATACAGTCTCTGATCATCTTTATATAGTGTGACTTCTTGTCTTTATATACAGTCTCTGATGGTCTTTACATATATTCTGTATACGTAGAGTTTTTACTCAACAGAGATGATATATAAAGAGAGGACCTCTGTCTCTCCCGCCTCCAACAGACTGCTGCAGTTACATGACTTGGCCTGAGGGTGGAGCCATTGGCCCAGAGATGTTCAGGTGTGTTTGACTCGTTGACTTGTGAAAGTCAGTGAACTCTGACGTCACCATCTTACAGGAAACAAAGGTTCAACGTCTTCACCTGTCTGCTGCCTTGCTCAACGGCACGAATCCTCCACGTGACCCCCGTGTCACAGGTCTTCAGTGACGAGTGATTGACAGCAGCTACCAATTCTGTAAATATGTAATAAACATGACTAGACGTAAAGTGAAGGGAGAAAATCTTGACTGCCCCCTGGTGGTCGGCTGCAACGTTGTTCATATAAACTTCATAGAAGATGATATAAAAACTAGAAGAAATGCCATGATTGACAGCTGAGTCTGACTCGTGATTGGTTGAGCGAGCGTGTGTTTGGGCGGGACCTTGATATCATGACATCTTTATATACAGTCACTGATCCTCTTTATATACAGTCACTGATCGTCTTTATATACAGTCACTGATCCTCTTTATATACAGTCACTGATCCTCTTTATATACAGTTAAATATAAAAGCCCAGTGTTTGTGTGTTTACGTCTTCCTCTGTTTTGTGTCGTCCCTCTAGTAATTTGTCCTACAACGTGTCTTTGCTGGTGCCTGTGTGTGTGTGTGTGGTTGTGTGTGTGTGTGTGTGTGTGTTGCTGGGTGACATTTTTCATTCCAGGTGTGACATTCACTCCCCCGACAGTCGGCCTCTTCTCCATCACACACTAAACAACTCCTCTCTGATTTTACCTGCCTCCCCACCCCCCCCACCACACACACACACACACACACACACACACACACACACACACCTCACAGTCCACCTCTTTCTCAGCTCTGCCGCTCGACAAGCTAATTTAGCCAATTACACACAGGTGTGATGCTAATTTCCCGAGCTGGCAGCCAGGAGGTAAAAATAAGATAATTACACACATCTGTCCCCTGGCGGCAGGAGGGCTCTCCCACCGGGTGTCAGTGCCACCGCCACCACACAACACACCACAGGAAAAACAACACTGTTTGATAATGGAGGAGAGGACAATGGACAGTGTGTGTGTCTGTGTGTGTGTAGGAATCCATGCTGTAGCCGCAGTTGCTTTTTCTCCTCTTTGTTTGAGGCTTTCAATGGATTTTCAGCGATACACAGCAATTTCCTGCCTGAAAAGAAAAGCGGTCTCTCTGGTGCGGAGGGATAATTACGTGAAGCTGTTTTCGAAGGCGACGGGTTTTTGTATCTGTCGCTGTTCAGACTGTGTGTGTGCGAGGGGGGGGGGTGTCGGAGCGCAAAACACATAAAAAAACATAACACAGTGGGAACAGACAGAGGTCTCCAGACCCTGAAGGATCTTCCCTGCAGACGTGTCCTAATGCTACATCATTAGTGTGTCTGTGTGTAGTGATGTGTGTGTCCAAAGCTGCAACACGAATGCTAACTGCAGCTTTGAATGTGAAGCAACAGGAAATTGTAAACAACAACACTGATCTTTCCACAGCAGAGTTTATACGTCATGTCCCGCCTCCTGCTGCTCTACAGGCCCCGCCCCTGCTGCTCTACAGGCCACGCCCCTCGCCTGGACGTCGGAACCAACAACCTGCTGCTGCTTCACAAACACTCACTACCCAACAGGTCCAGGTGATATTTTACAGAGTTCATGTCTATAGATGAACTTCACGTCCCCACTTCCTCCCACTATCCAGACACAAAGTCTAAATCTCCGGGACACGACCGCTGCCATCTTGTGGTGATCATTTGGAGCCAGAGTCAGAAACATGAACACTACAATATTTGATCCAAACTAAACGTGTGGACCGCGGTGTTTGTTTAATGCATCAACACCTCCTGACAGTCTCCGCTCAGCACAATGCATCATGGTCCAGACGGCGCACAGAGCGTCCTACGTGTCACCTCCTCGGACCCGAGTGTCTCCGGATCCGAGTAGAGTTTGAGAGGATTTGATTATTGAGACTCCAGCTGTCATGTGGACATGTGAGCAGCGTCTCCGAGCTGCTCTCACCCTGCCAGATAAATAGATTGCTCCTCAGACACAACCTCCATCTCTGTTTCCCGTGGAGCAAGTGTGATGACTCTGTGCCTACAGGTGGCGTTATTCTACATTCTCACCTGGACGGACCTGTCAGTCAACCGGAGCCCCCCCGAGACCCGGCCCTCTCTGACAAACGAAGGTCCAGAGAGGAAGAGGAAGAAGAATGAAATGACATGAGCTGCATATACGCTAAAGAGCAGGGAGGATTTCATGACCAGATACAGAAAACGCGACTCAAAAATATACATATGTAACTAAACGACATCTTTTTTTTCAAATTAGTTAATTTATAAAAAGTGATCAACCAATCAGAGTCGAGCAAGCGTAACAAGGTGCAACAGGCGGGATGTCGGCAACTACGTTTTTCACCGACCTATATTTTCATTGAGTTGACGTCATAAAGCCTGCCTCCTCCATGTTAGCAGGGGGGACATGGAACAAACAAAACATCTAAGTAGACTGTAAATATCTGTCACAGATGGTCCGACTGCAAATTACATCTTTGTTAACCGTCTGTGGTCCAATCCACTTACATGGAGGAGACAGGGTTCATGACCCAGTCATCAGCCAGCCACCAGGGGGCAATCCAGAGGTTTGAGCTTCACCTGGGACTTTTGAACTTCATGTCCATTTTTCTGTTCAGTCATTTGAGAACCTCCAGGGAACCCTGCAGCTCTCAGAGTGTGAGCAGCTCCACCTGTTGGCGAGCGCTGAAAACACGGGAGGCGGCCGAGCGTCATTATCTCCCGTCACCTCCGAGCCTCACTGCACGGGAAGAGTGCAAGGACTTGATTATCAGGCCCTGTCGGTGCGCTGTGACCCGCTGGAACCCAGTGAGATTGAAACACAGCCACACACACACACACACACACAGACACACACACACACACAAACACACACATGTTCCCCAGTGTCAGAGGAACATTGAAAGTGTGAGGAAATAACAAGGGACCGAGTCATTTAATTTGACTTCATGGAGAGAGTGTGTGTGTGTGTCTGTGTGTGTCTGTGTGTGTGTGTGTGTGAGACATACTGCAGCTGGGTCATTTCCATCACTCTCCCACTCTGTCACCTCTCCCTTCCTCATTTTCCTTTTCCTCCCTCCTCCCATCATTCCCGTCTCTGATTCATTCTTTCTCCTCCTCTCCTGTCTTCCTTACATTCATCCCTGTCTCACCTCCTCCATCTTGCCTCCCTCCATCTTTTCCTCTCTTTTTTCTTCGTAGGCATCTTTCTCATCCTTTATTTCCTTTTTCTTTCTTCTTCCTTACCCTCCTTCTTTTGTATTCCTTCATTCCTCTCTCTCTCAACCTTTTCCTCCCACACTCACATTTCTTGGTCTGGTCTTCTCCTCCCTCCACCCATCTTTTCTTCCCTCTTTCTTTTCTTCACTGAAAAGACTGAAGGTTCGAACCAAACGAGGTCAGTGAGAAAGCGCTCTGTAGTGACCCCTAGTGGCAGAGAGTGACATACTCATTCACCCTACTAAAGGCCAGAGAGTAAAAGCCCTGAAAATATATTTTACACAATATGGGCCATTTAAAAATGATGGTGTCCATATGAACACACACACTCACACACACACACACACACACACAAGGTCTCCATCATTCACACTCTCCCTCCTATCTTTCTCTTTAATCTTTTGTCGTTTTTCTTTTCTCTCCATTTCCTCCTAACCAGCCAATCGTTGGGCCCAGATTAGCATGTGAGAGAAACGCCGAGCAGATAGAAAGTAAAAACCAAACCAGTGTGAGAGAGAGAGAGAGAGAGAGAGAGAGAGAGAGAGAGAAAGAGAGAGAGAGGGAGGAGCCAGAGGACGAGCAAAAGAAAGAGAGAAAGAGAGGAGAGGAGGCGATGGAGGGAGACAAAAGTCCAGCTGTGAGATGAACGTGGGATGAACGGAGGAAGAATAAAACGGATCTCATCTCATCGTGAGCGCGGCCCGGGTTATTACCATGTAAATCACTCACACACTCACACACACACACACACACACTCACACATTCAGTGCGATGTTTCACAAACACGAGCTGCACCAACACACACTTCTTTGACTGCACTTGATTGGGTCGGGCTGTCTGAATGAAGATGGCTGCTGCCTGGTGTTTTGATGAAGTTGGTTATTTATTGGGCGATGAAATTAAGTTAATTGCTTATTGGTATTTTAATTAAGTTTCTTTCTCTGTGGGTGTTTGAGTGATTTTCTGGAGTATTTATTGGTATTTTAATGAAGTATTATTTGGCTGCAGACTCAGTGGGAGAGCAGCTGAACAGGCATACACACAGCAGGTGGCCCACAGACACACACACACACACACATAATACACTATGACATATTAACACACAACCGAGGGTACATATATTGAGCTCATTCACAGAGATTGTTCTGAAAATCTTCTATTAAACAAAACATGTATATTTGTTCCCAATAAGTTTGATGCCAATAAAATGAACAAAACCAAGAGATGAATCTACTTTAACATCCGATAACAGGGTGGGGCAGGGGCAGAATAGGAGGCGGGGCCGACTGGGGGCGGGACAACAGCGACAATGGCGGAGAATACGAAGATGGGAACTATTTAAATATTAATAATATAATAATATATAAAAGCTCAGAGGTCACAGTGATTCAATCCCTGGAGATTTAATCAGAACTTCTACATCGAAAAACTTGTCGTCACTGTAAAATGTTGTGATTCACGTTGTTTGGACTTACTCCTTGTCCCCACAGATATACAATATGTCCCCATAACATGAGCAGTACCTTGAATGGAAACACACACACACACACACACACACACACACACACACACAGTTTTAGGCTAGGAGTTGTGAGAACATTTTCTTGTGGCCCTGAGGTGTCAGGAGCACCCATCAAACCACAAGCAGCTTATTATTACCTTCCTTTCCTTTCTCTCAGTGTGTGTGTGTGTGTGTGTGTGTGTGTTTGTGTGTTTGTGTGTGTGTGTGTGTGTGTGTGTGTGTGTAGTGGTTCCTGGGGTCCGTTGGTGTACATAATGGCTTTCTGAAGAGATTGTCGGTTTGTAAAGACGTTTGATTGACACCTCCTGATGTCTCAATCCAATTAGAGGAGGGGGAGAGAGGTCCTTTGTGTACAATGTGTGTGTGTGTGTGTGTGCGTGTGTGTTTGTTTGTGTGTGTGTGTGTGTGCTTGCGTGTGTGTGATTAGACCGTGAAATGGAATAGCAAATAACAGTGTATGTCTATGAACTTTCTAATTCTCTCTCTCACACACACACACACACACACACACACACACACACACTGCACGCACACACACACACTGCACACACGCACACACACACACACACACACACACACACACACAGCACACACACACACATACCTCGGACAAAGAGCCGCTTCGCCTTCAAACATTGAACGTTTCCTCGTCCACGCAGCTTCACGCAGGAAACTGTCGTGTTGGCAGATTCTAAACAATTTATTTATTGATTTGTTCAAAAAGAAAGTCGTAATCGTTAAGAGTTGTTAATGTGGGAAAAATGTTTTCACTAAAACTCCCTAAAAAAGCCGTTTAATTGTTATGTAATAAGAGCAAAATTAAATCCCCAAAAAAACGTTAGAACAAACAATTAAGTTAAATAAGCTTTAGGGTTAGCCCAAACCAAATGTAAAATCATAATCACCCAAGATGGAACAAATATATACAAACAAAATATTAATATTAAATAAATGTTGAACAAAAACTAAAGAAGGTCCAATGAAATGTAACAGAAGCTTTACAGCATGCAGGGGACAAACGGTGACAAACGAGACAGCAAATACATAAATATGACAAAATCAATTAATATCTAATATAAACATCGATATTTTTGTAATCATCAAATTCAAAACGTCATAATTGTTTTAAGTTTTTTTTGTTCTTAATTCCATCAAACTTGCAGGGAAAATTCTAGAAAAAAATGTTTTCCAGAATAAAAATGTATATTTCACACTTTCAGGAACAAAATATGTACAGAAACTTTCAGTCGTTTCTTATTTATTAATTTTAAATCATTCAAATGAAACATGAAGTTCACCTTAACCCTTCGTTTGAGTTTATTTCTGATATGTGTATTATCGGCTCCTGAATAGAAAATTCAAATGAAAGGGAAAATAATATAAATGCAAAATATCTGAGCTCATCTAAAGTCTTTTTTACCCAGAATCTTATGAACTTAAAATTAATTTCTTGATGAACAGTAAGTGTGTGTGTGTATGTCTGTGTCTGTGTGTGTGTGTGTGTGTGTGTGTGTGTGTGTGTGTGTGTGTGTGTGTGTGTGTGTGTGTGTGTGTGTGTATGTTAGTGTGTATGTTCAAATTAATCTGAAATTGCATTTCCTGGTTATTTATATTAGAACCTAACCTATCTCGAAGTGGAATCTGATATAACGACAAATGTTTTCAGGTTTAGAACTAAAATACATCCACGCACACAAATTAAAAAACACAGTCATGCAAACACACACAGGCCTCGTGGGGTCCTCTATTCAGGCTGAGTAACAAAGACCAGGGCCTCAACGCAGCATGCATGAAAAAAACACTCTGAGTGTGTTTTTTATGTGTTAGTATGTGTGTGTGTGGGTGTGTGTGTGTTCGTGTGTGCATGTGTGTGTGTGTATGTGTGTGTGTGTGTGTGTGTGTGTTGCACTAACAAGGTCCAGGCCTCAGCATGATGACGATCTTAACGAGCTGTCTGTCACTCTTCAGCTCAGACCTCTGTGTCATTAATGACTCTGTGTGTGTGTGTGTGTGTTTGTGTGTGTGTGGCATGTGTGTATGTGTATGTGTGTGTGTGTGTGTAAGTGGTATAAATGTAATAATGTCTCAGCAGGACAGAAAAAACATTTAGTCTCTTTTGGTGACACAATGTCAAGGTTTCAATGGCTGCTGTCCTCTCCTGTTAGTGTGTGTTTCAGTGTGTGTTTGTGTGTACGTGTGTGTGTGTATGTGTGTCGAAGAATAGAAAAGGAATCTAAATCTCAGCCAACCCAACGTTTGGTGCAGTTTTCATCATCAATGACATTACTAGATGTCCTCCCATGATGCATTGCACCAATGCGTCATATGCCGATTGGCTGGTGTGATTAGACAAACCTTGAGTATTTCATTAAAAGATGGAAAATGTTTTCAGTTCCTGTTGTCTTCACCATGACTGCAGTTGTGTTCATTTTGTAACAGTTCCGTGGAGATAGGATGGAATTCATTGATCCCTGGATTTCACGACGCTCGGGTCTAACAAATGAACATTTCTGATGAACTGAGCAGATGGGTAAAGAGTGGGGGGAAACAAGCGTCATAGATGATTTATATGAAAATCTTAATTAAATTTTCTAAAACGTAAACGGCAAAGAAAGATAATCCATTGCACTTCCTCCTCGCAGCCGTGCGTCTCATGGACAGACGGGTCCAGACATTTTGGACAAGTAGTGAACGTGTGAAGCAGTGATCACGTGAAGGGCACTCCTCTTCATCAAAGTGCCCTTCCTCTGCTTCTGTTCGGTTTAACCAAAGGTGCAGTACCGCAGTAGCCTGTAGGACATCATTGGTTATGTTTCAAAGGACACATGGCGAATGTCCTTTCCTCTAGCAACTTTCCTTTGATTGCTATTATTATTGAACATAACATGTTAATTTAACAGAGCGAAGATATATTTCAGTCAGGAGAGCCGTCACCAATGGCAAATAGATGGCGCTGCAGGTGGTGTGACCATTATGAGTTACTGGAGAGAGTGGCTCAGGGACAACAGCTGACCAAGAGGCTGCAGAAAGACCTGAGGGATCTGTGTCCAACTATTAAGGACCTGGAACAGAGAGAGAAGCACCTCAAAGACAAGCAGAATACGACTGAGTCCTTGCTCCATAAAACTCAGGCAGAAAATGAAAGTCTGTACTGTGAAGCTGTAGCTCTGCGAGAGAAGGACAAACTCCTGAAGGAAGTGAACAGAAGCCTCACTGAAGAGGTGGTTTCACTTCAAGCTCTGAACGGACACAGCCACGAGACAGACGATGAGATGGATCAGAGAGCAGAGGAAGCTCAGCTTCTCCTCCAAAACAGAGAGGAGCTTATAGGAACGTTGCACAGGAGGATCACTTACAATCAGGTGTTGAACGAGAGTTATAGTTTACTCAAAGAAGATCTGAACAAAGCAGTGAGGGATCTGAAGGAGCAGCTGAGTTAGGAGGAGCAGGTCCTGGGTGACCATCTATGAAACAAGTGTCTGGCTGCTGAGCCTCTACAGGAGACTCCAGATGTTGAAGTTCTGCAGGAAACCCCTGCTGTAGAATCTCTATGATGTTACTTGGCCGATGGTTTCTACAGATGTGTTGGCTCTGCGATTCTTTCAGGACCTTTCTGAAACAACAGACCTGAACGTCTGGCTGCCATCATGCAGCCCATAAAAATTATATATATATTCCTGTTTGTGCAAAGCTTCCCTATCACAGTCATCACAGTCATCACAGTCAACACAGTCATCACAGAGTCATCACAGTCATCACAGTCAACACACATCACAGTCATCACAGTCAACACACATCACAGTCATCACAGTCAACACATATCACAGTCATCACAGTCATCACAGTCATCACAGTCATCACAGTCATCACAGGCATCACAGTCATCACAGTCAACACACATCACAGCCATCACAGTCATCACAGTCATCACAGTCAACACACATCACAGTCATCACAGTCAACACATATCACAGTCATCACAGTCATCACAGTCATCACAGTCATCACAGTCATCACAGTCATCAAAGGCATCACAGTCATCACAGTCAACACACATCACAGCCATCACAGTCATCACAGTCAACACACATCACAGTCAACATAGTCATCATAGTCATCACAGTCATCACAGTCACGTTCATCACCTCATCGTAAGCAATCCTCCTGCGCAGCTCTTCTATGACCTTGTCTTGTCTTTGTTGAGGATGAGGTGCTTCCTCTCCTTTCTGATGCATCTTGCCTGTTCTCTCATCGTTCTCTTTATTCAGAGCTCTAAGTCCTTTAATGTCTTTTGGTGTAGCAGCTGTCCTTTGATCCCTGTTATGCTCATTCTTCCTTGGCTCTGTTTGTATAAATACTTGTAAGCTTCAGTGTTTGACACAGAGAGACACAAACCGAGACACAGCCGATATATTACAAACCTAATACCTTTTAACATATAACAGAGGACATGTCAGAAGAGCGATCAGGAACAGAGAATGTACAGAGCTGCAGCTGTAACAATGCTGAGCTGATCCAGGAGCTGGTTCAGAGTGAGCACCTGCAGAAAGAAAAGAAGGATCTGCTTGCAACCGTGGAGGATCTGCAGCACAGAGAGAACCACCTGAAATATCTGAATAAATGGGCTGAGATCTGGTTGCGTGAAGCGCAGGCAGAGAATCAAATTTTGTACCGTGAAACCGTAACTCTGCGCAAAAAAGACAAACTCCTGAAGGAAGCAAACAGGACCCTCACTGAAAAGGTGGCTTTTCTCAGAGCTCTGAATAAAGAGAGCCACGACCGAATCGAAGAAAAGCATCAGAGAGTAGATGAAGCTCAGCTCCTCATCCTCAACAAAGACAAGCTCATAGAAGAGCTGCGCAGGAGGGTTGCTTACGATGAGGTGATAAACGAGAGTTATCGTTCTATCACAGCGGGTCAGAAGGAAGCAGTGAGGGATCTGAAGGAGCTGCTGGAGACGAGACAGGAGAACAAAGTCCTGGGTGATTATCTCAGAACCAAGTGTGTGGCTGCTGAGCCTCTGCAGGAGTCTAAAGATGTTAAGGTTCTACAGGAGACTCCACATGTCCTGCACGGCACACTGCCCTAAGTGGTTCCACCTTCCACCACAGACCTTCCTGATGTACCAACTCATACTTGAATAAACCTATCAAATAAAAAGTCTGTGAACAAACTGTATGTCTTACCTGCTGTCATGTTAAATGAAGTCATTAATCCCCCTTCCAAACCATATCATAAACCTTTTCTACACCATGTCAGACTCTTTATCAACTTGTTCTCTCTTAGCCGGGTCCATGGCTCCTCTTCTCCTCTTCAATCCTCTCAGATGGTGAGATAACATTCCTCTCCTTTCCAGCTAACGCTCAACTTTCCTAAATTATTTCTTCCATTATTTCCTCATATGCGATGTCAGTACTATTGGCCTGTAGTTAATTTGATTGGTCATTCCCTAGTTTCCTGATAGGACCAATCACTGCCTCTTTCCAACCACCACTCACATATGCTACAATCCTTGACACTAAGGTTCAGTCTTTAGTGCTGAGGTGTTTCCTGTGTGAACGTCTAACTTTGTTCCTCTTCCATCATGAAGCTTCCTTCTAGCTGTTCGTCAATAATCTCCCTATTAACATCCCTTCTGATTAACATCGTTAGATGATTAATACGTGCTAAGTTCACGTATTTGCATGATCAGGAACAAATCACGAGTAAATTATAAATAAGTAATGGTTTGATGTATCTTGAATCACTTGTAAGTCATGCAGAGATTTGGACGTATGCTAGTGTCAGTGTCTCTGTACACATCGGTTAATCATGAACAACTGATTCGTTTATCATCAGTACTTAATGAGTTTCTGAGAAACATTAAAAAAAATTGACATTTCATTTCAGTTCTGAGAGAACTCTTTCTGCCGAAAACCAAACACTGTGCTTCAATGACTTTCATTTAATAATTCAGTTACACTTGTCGGTGTATTGTGTCATTGAACTGTCCGGATTGAACTGGTTGTGTTTACAGGGAGTTGTGGAGGGCACCCGGTTCAGGGATGGGAGGATGGTGCGCCGGATAAAGGGGGTCGGCCCGGCTGGCTCTGAACTTGAAGTTGCAATACTGCCGTGTACTTCGTCTTTTTTTTCTTGTTTTGTCGGTTATGTTTCAAAGGACTCATGTCACATGCCCTTTGCTTTAGCAGCTCCCCTTTGATCCCTGTTAAAATCACTCTTTCTGTGATATGTTTACATTATAACTTGTGCTAACACTTCACAACTTTGAACATATAACAGAAGACAAGTCAGGCGAGCGATCAGGAACCGAGAGGTCACAGAGCTGCAGCTACTGTTACACTGCTGAGCTGCTCCAGGAGCTGGTTCAGACCAGACACCTGACAGAGACGCTGCAGAAAGAAAAGAAGGCTCTGCAGCAGAGAGAGAACCACCTCGAATATCAGAGCATGGACCGAGTCCTGGTTGTGTGAAACTGAGGCAGAGGACAAAGCTCCATGCGCTGAAACTGTTACTCTGCGAGAAAGTTGAAACTTCATGAAGGAAGCAAACAGGTCCCTCACTGAAAAGGTGGCTTCACTTAGAGCTCTGAATGAAGAGATGCTCCATGAAGCAGAACAGAGAGTGGAGTCAGGAAACCTAGACAAGATCATAGCAAAGATGCTCATGGAGATCATTGAAAACCAGAGGATAATCGAGAGTATCATTCCTTCACAGATGATTTGAAAAAAACAATGAGGGAACTAAAGGAGCAGCTGGAGAAGATGCAGGAGGACCAGATCCTGGGTCATGATCCCAGACACGAGTGTGTGGCTGCTGAGCTTCTACAGGAGTCTGCAGATGTTGAGGCTCCACAGGATACTCCAGATGTTGATGTTCAACAGGAGATTCTAATTGTGGAGGCTCCACGGAAATACAGACTAAATGAATGATTCACAAAGGAGAATATACAAAAAATAAAACCTTTCAATTAGACTTTTCTAGTCTTCGTTTGTTTTTTGGGCCTGAGCTGTAGACTGACGAACAGGTCAGGCCGCCTCCCCCTTTTAGAAAGTAAAGATTTATATACATATAAAAGTAAATGTGGACAAAGATCTGAGGGCCTAGCAAAGGTTTAAATAGTTAATAATGCACCAGTATACTTTGGAGACGTAAATGTGAGAAGGAGGAACTTGAATTATATTAAAAATGTATTAAGAAGAAAAATGTAAATATCCTGATCAATGGTGTCAAAGGCTGCAGATAAGTCTGGTAAAGGGTAAAGGTCTTGCTGTATTACTCTGTTGTTTGTGACCCTGAGAAGATTTGTCTCAGTGCTGTTTTTTTGACCTAAAATTTTATGATTTATTAAAAAATAAAAAGTAATTCTCTTCGATCAGATCAGGAAGTCCCCCCCCGAGGGCGAGTACAGGCTGAGCTGCTCAGAGGGGGATCAATAGAACTCAACAGGAATCTAGGATTGTGCTTGTTTGTGGTGATGAAATTATTGAAATAAACAATTCGTTCAACTTAAATGTATTTGGATATCGGGAACAAGCAGCTGTGTAGTTTCCACATTGTTTGAAATGTCATCATTCATCCACGGAGATGATTTGGTTTTCAGAGGGGCAGCGATTTCTAAAGCAGAAGAACATAAATTATTGAAATGGTTGAACATGTCATCAATATGTGAGGATGATGGCCCTCATTGATTCAAAACAGAAAGAGGGGAAGACAACATGTCTGTGGACTGACAAACATAATACATCTATAATCACGAAATAAAAGAATTTTACCCAGTGGATAAACTGGCCTCTGTATGCTGCATACAGAGGCCTTTACACACTAACACACTCTGTCTGTACTTAAACAGACACACACATGGATGACCCGTGACCCAGCTTCAGACACACACACACACACACACACACACACACAGTGTTTAGCCCTCAGTGTCACAGGCTGTGAATTTAATATTGATTCCATAAAGTAGTTTCAGTGTAACATGTCACAACGAGTTAATGTCAGAGCAGCGAGCCGGACGGAGAGAAGAGCGGCTAGCACGCAACGCTGCGGGAGAGAGAGAGAGGGGGAGAGAGAGAGAGAGAGAGAGAGAGAGAGAAGAGAGAGAGAGAGAGAGAGAGAGAGAGAGAGAGAGAGAGAGAGAGAGAGAAAGAAATGTTGGAGGAAGGAAGAATTAAATGTGGAGAGGGAGGGAGGACACGTGGAGGGGGAGGAATGAAAGAAAAGGGAAGAAGAACGGGGGAGGGAGAGGAGGGAAAGAAAAGGAAGAGAGAGGGGGATAAGAACAAAAATAATGAAGGGAGGTGAGGAGGAAGATCCCATAGATATAAGATCACGTGATAACAACTCAGCAGTTTAATAAATCTGATGTAGAGTTTATAAATCTGGTTTTCAGTGCAGATCTGAAATCTGGATCTCATCTAACAGAACTTTATTTACTGTCTCTGTTTGTCATCAGATCGACTGAGGCTCTAACTCAGTGCAGAGCTCCAGACTCTCGATCATCAGTTAATGAGACGCTGAAGGGATCAGCTGTGTTCACCTCCCAGCGCTGCAGCGTCGCTTCACACTGATCCTGAGTCAGATTCATCACTCAGGGCCTTTTTGTCACCAGCGAAGTGATGGTGCTGCGAACACAGTCTCTCTCTCTCTCTTCATAATTCATACTTCACACTGTTAAATGATCACATGTCAGAGCTGCTTGACACCTGAACCGCTCCCGACAATGACAACCATGTTACACCTCAAACCACACACACACACACACACGGCCGGCGTGGCTCTTCCTTGATAATGATTAATTGTCGGGTCTTAAACTCAGCGCCGTTCGTCTTACGGGGGGGGGGCTGCAGGTGCTAACAGCCGGAGCTAATTGAGCCGCGGAGCCAATTAGACTGACGGCGTTAAGGTGATGAGGCTCATAAACCTGGAAGACCTGCAGAGACACAGTGTGAGCTGCTCCTCATCTGCAAAGACACGAGGAGGAGGAGGTGAGAGGGAGCAGGTTCAGATCCCTCAGGTGGGAGGAGGAGGAGGGAGCTGAGAGGGAGCAGGTTCAGATCCCTCAGGTGGAAGGAGGAGGAGGGAGCTGAGAGGGAGCAGGTTCAGATCCCTCAGCTGTGAGGAGGAGGGAGCTGAGAGGGAGCAGGTTCAGATCCCTCAGGTGGGAGGAGGAGGAGGTGCTCATCTGCAAAGACACGAGGAGGAGGGAGCTGAGAGGGAGCAGGTTCAGATCCCTCAGGTGGGAGGAGGAGGAGGGAGCTGAGAGGGAGCAGGTTCAGATCCCTCAGGTGGAAGGAGGAGGAGGGAGCTGAGAGGGAGCAGGTTCAGATCCCTCAGCTGTGAGGAGGAGGGAGCTGAGAGGGAGCAGGTTCAGATCCCTCAGCTGTGAGGAGGAGGAGGTGCTCATCTGCAAAGACACGAGGAGGAGGGAGCTGAGAGGGAGCAGGTTCAGATCCCTCAGGTGGAAGGAGGAGGAGGGAGCTGAGAGGGAGCAGGTTCAGATCCCTCAGTGTGAGGAGCAGGAGGAGTGTTCAGTCCTGGAGTCCAAACGAGGACGTCAGGTGGGACTAGAGGCGCTCAGGTTCAGATCCTAGTGGGAGGAGGCGCTCGACTTCTTCACGACGCGAGAGAGACACGACCTGGAAGGTTTAGATCTGTTTGAATACTCTAAGTGATCAGGAAAGGAGCTTTGATGTTTCCTAACTTGTCTCCTTCAACATAGGAAATGAGAAAACACCAACCAGGTCAAATCACAACCCAGACTTGGCGCCTGAGCTCTGTAGTGAAACAGTTTCTCTCCTTCAGGCAACAGAAACGCACAAAGGAAGCCTTCCTCTGCACACACACCAGGTAGGATGGACACAAAGTTTGCTCTGCATCACAGACTGTTTATAAAAAGCTCAGCACACAAACAATCAAACCTGAGCTGCAGCTCAAAAGGACATTTTGAAAATCTGTGACTCGTCTTCTTCTTGTTTCCTTCAACGAACATCACAACGTTTGTCTTCTGATTGTGCTCCGTGACACCTCCATGTCATCTGTGACCCTCCAATCACCGACCTCCCCCCCCCTCTCACCCTGGACAGTTGCTAAGCGACAGGGCCCTTGTATAATTCATTTACTCGCTGCATGCAAATATGTGGACAATTAACCACTTCTGTTTGCATAATAGATTTGGGAAAGGGCGGGAGGGGGGGGGGTATTTAACTCTCAGTTCATCTCATCCTGCCTGACGACACAAAGAGAGAGGGAGAGAGGGAGAGAGAGAGAGAGAGAGAGAGAGAGAGAGAGAGAGAGAGAGAGAGAAAGAGAGAGAGAAAGCGAGAGAGAGAGGGAGAAAGAGAGAGAGCATCAACCCTCTCATCACGATCTTTGCAGCCTCAGTTCCTTCATTCTCTCTGTACTCGTTCACTCGTCATGGAGGAGAGAGGTGGAGCAGGGCTGCAAATTACCCCGACTGCAACACACACACTGCATGTACAAAACACACACACACACACTACAGAACAAAACACACACACGTGCACGCATGCAGAAATGTTGTAATTGCTACCCTGCGCTGGCGCTCAGCCTCCGCTCAGCAGCCATTGATGTGCAGATGAAGATGGCCGCCGCGTGTTTTGCGCTGAAAGAAAACGGTGTTTTGGTTGAGCTCTGTCAACCGAACAGCTGGATTGCCATTTTTCACTCAAATTAGATTTCGGCTGAAGCACCGGCGCTGGGGGAAATTAAACCGCACGACAAGAAGCAGAAGGAGAGAGACGCCACTCTCTCTCTTTCTGTCGTTTCACGTTCTCCATAATTTGGAACAAGAGGGGTTCAGTGCAGGGTGCAGAGGCAGAGTCAAGCTGCATGCACCCTGCCCCCCCATCCACCCATCCACCCATCCACCCATCCATCCACATCCACCCATCCATCCATCCACCCATCTGCACTGTGGCTTATTTCAGCCTTTCCTGTGCGTCTCTTTCACTGTCAATGCTTTTGAATCTGTCAAACACCTTTACAGCAGGAACCTTTCACAATAAAACAAAACCCTGCTGCCGCATCACTTCAGCTTTAATAAGACCAGGACACATTAGGTTTCACTCTGTGTTTCTACCAGCTGCTCTCAGACCTGAACTGGACAGTTTCTGGAACTTCTCCTGCAGCCTGGACGTGTGGACGAGGTTTCTAACACGTGACGGACGTTCATGTGTGAAAGCGGTTCAGAGCAGGTGAAGGTCAGAGGAGTCAGATCTTCACTCACAGTCCAGGAGGTCAGTCATGTGACGTACAGGGTTTACAGGCAGGCTGACCTGTAAATACGAGCAGCTCATCTGAGGCTAGAAAGTTTATCTTACAATTAAAATGATCATTCTAAATTAATAACTTATACTAAGTGTAAAATAAGCATCGAAATGTATTGTTGGATTTTCCACCAACCGACTTCATCGTTGCAGTAGCCCCTCCCACAGCCACCAGCATGAGCAGCTCGAGGCAGAAATCGAGTAACGATGGATCTTCAAATGTAATTTTTCTGCACATTGAGCTGTACGAAGAAAAAATACACAATTTCTGCAACACAACGCACATCAGGGTTAAAATGTCTGGGTTTTTTTGCACAAGCAGCAAACTGTCTCATTAGTGTCAGGTGGTCTCGCCACACGCCTTCAGGAGGCTGCGACTCGGACGCAGGTCGTCCATCTCCAGGCCCACCAAGCTATTATTAATGTTGTCAGGCTTCAGTGCGCTGCGATGCCCAATAGACACACTGCAGAGGAGTCTCCCTGTGGTGTTCACTGACCTGTGTCACACACACACACACACACACACACACACCTCAGTGACAGCAGACATAATCACAGGTAAGATGACACGGTGACGACGCCTTCCATCAGAGCTGTAACAGAAACGGAGATGAAGTTTTTTCTTTTCTTTAATAAATGATAGTTGGGAACTCGCCCTCCGCCCCCTCGGAGAGCTGCCAGTTCAATTCCCACCTGACACGACACCTTTGACCATATGGAATAAGGCACTTAATCATATGGATGTCACTCTCAGCGGCAGGTGGAAACCACACGTCTGCAACAACAGCTTTTCAGTCGGGCCGGAGAAAAGAGAATTCAGAACATCTTTAGAAAAACCTGCCCAAGAGCTTTTAAATTCTCACCTGTAAATCTAAGCAAATACAAAAGCTTTAAAATGCAGATTCAGACGCTTCCATGTGTCGTGTCCCCGGTGACGTCCTGACGCCAACATCTGTAGACGAGAGGATGAACGTGGTCACGTCTCGACACTAAAAGAAACATCAAGTCACCGCTTCACCAGAGCGTCACATCACCACAACACCACCTGGCTCGGGATCTCAGACGCTCATACCACAACTCCTCTGTGAAGTCTGGGATGTGAAGTAAAAATCATCAAAACTGAGGCAGAAGAGACAAAGAATATGTTTCTTTGTCCCTGCGTGGCCCAAATATCGACTTTAAATAATAATGGACGACATGACAGCTCCCAAAGTGAAGCCAAAAAGACCCAATCGCCCCCTGGTGGCTGGGTTGGTATAGGTGATAAACCCTCCTCCTCCATGTTAGCAGAAGGTTTGGTTTGAATCAGTTATTTGATGATATAAAATCAGGCTGAGACGTGATGGTTGACAGCTGAGACTGACTCCTGATTGGTTGAGAGGGTGTATGGGTGGGACTTCGAAAAACAACTAACTCATAATTACAACCACAACTCCCATCATCCCTCTCTGCTTCACTACATTAACAAACAAGTGACAGTAAATTACACACCGTGCTTATAGAATTTTTTGACGTTTTTTAAGAGCACAAATCTATAACCAGATGCATCATGGGAAACTACAGAATATCTCCATGTTGTGTCTTTTTTGTAGATTCTTTAAGTATTATTGTTTTTGTTGATGCTTGAAGATGATTTTCTGCCTCTTCTTTCTCACTGTGGTTAGACCTCATGCGTCAGGATGCAGCGTGCAGATCCAGCAGCGGCCGGCAGGTGGCAGCAGACAACAGAGAAAGAAGCACAGAAACCCGGCAGCTTGAAAACTGTCCATCTTTTTATTCATCGCTTTATTCTACCTTCAATACTATGAAACCATAACCATTCATTTTCATATTTTAAATGAAATAGGTTATTAACATAAAACATATTCAAATACATACTACATAATACAAGCATATATTAAAAACTCCACGTTGTGTTTTAATGTTATAGTAGAACATACTTATCAATAGATTATATACTATGGTAATGTAAATTCTTACATGTAAATATCTAAAAATGTATGTAAACATTATAGAACCACTACAAATATTTAGAAGTAATGTCAAATGTAAACAGAAAAATTAACATTACGTTTTTCATTTTAATTTTCATTCAGTTTCAGTGATTTATTGTTGTTTTTTCTCTTTTGAAGCAGTTTTTAACTTTAAAAACGTGATGTGCAAATGAAGCTTATTATTATCATATATTACACTTATAATTGTTGATTTAAAAATTGTTTATTTTAATAATATTACCACAACAATTTCAACATATTTATCAACCCTCAATAAATAAATGCTAAACGTTACGTTAGTAAAGTATTATTGATAAATTAAACACATATGAAGACTTATAAATTAAATCGTATGTTATGTTATTAATATCATATGTTTAAATATATAAGAAATCTAAATTAACGTAATATGTAAACATGTATTTTATAACTATCATGTTTGGTTTTAGTAGAAATAAAAAAATGTAAACACCAACTGGTTCACGTGTTTTTGTGTAAATATAAGAATGTTAGAATTTGATATATTATCACAGTACACGTGCACATGCTGTTTAACATTAATAAGAGATGTTGTGTGTCGTGTGTTTCCTGTGAGACATCAGCTTGTGTTGTGTTGAGAAGCTCCTCCATCGTTTACTTGTGTGTTTACAGTCGGTCGCTGTTTGTTCCTTTTACTTTTACAACAAACAACAACAAAGCCCTCGGGCGGCTGCTGTCACCGGGTTGGTAGTTCAGACGTCCAATTACAACACAGCACCGACCTTCAGCCAATTATTACCCAACACACGCACACAGCAATCACACACACACACACGACACAACACAACACACACACGACACAGAGAGAGGGAGAGAGAGAGAGAGAGAGAGTCTATTATCATCTCTCTTTATGTGACGGCACTGAACAACAAGAGTTATACACCTTAATTAACCAGACAACATGTCAGTGTATCTAAAATAACTTCTGACACACACACGAGCACACACACACACAAACACTGTAAATTACACAGTCAAATACACTACACATATACTACACTACACACTGTAAAAACACTCCAAATCTAACTGCCTTGAATAAATACTCTCTATCTATCTATCTATATATATATGATTATATATTTATACATACTTTTATTCATTTATACATATATTTAATATATATTCTCAACTTTATCTACACTTACTGATAGTCTTTATATACAGTCCAAAAACATAGTTTGTGAGGCCGCCATGACCTTGAGCTTTGACCTTTGGCTACAAAAAGATAGATAGATAGATAGATAGATAGATAGATAGATAGATAGATAGATAGATAGATAGATAGATAGATAGATAGATAGATAGATAGATAGATAGATAGATAGATAGATAGATAGATAGATAGATAGATAGATAGATAGATAGATAGATAGATAGATAGATAGATAGATAGATAGATAGATAGATAGATAGATAGATAGATAGATAGATAGATAGATAGATAGATAGATAGATAGATAGATAGATAGATAGATAGATAGATAGATAGATAGATAGATAGATAGATAGATAGATAGACAGATAGATAGATAGATAGATAGATAGATAGATAGATAGATAGATAGATAGATAGATAGATAGATAGACAGATAGACAGATAGTTAAAATAGATAGATAGATAGATAGATAGATAGATAGATAGATAGATAGATGGATGGATGGATGGATGGATGGATGGATAGATAGATAGATAGATAGATAGATAGATAGATAGATAGATAGATAGATAGATAGATAGATAGATAGATAGATAGATAGATAGATAGATAGATAGATAGATAGATAGATAGATAGATAGATAGATAGATAGATAGATAGATAGATAGATAGATAGATAGATAGATAGATAGATAGATAGATAGATAGATAGATAGATAGATAGATAGATAGATGGATGGATGGTGTCCCTCCTCCTGCTCCCTCAGGTGACCCTGAACCATCTGTGTCTTCTCTTCTGGGAGATGAAGGTAATTTAACGAGTTGCCTCATGTTTCAAGTTGAGGTTTGAAAGAAGCTCTGCAGGTTTTAATTAAACCTCGACGCTGCTCCTGAAGTTTCACTGGAACCACACAGTGCTTCAGTTCATGTGTTTTCTTTAATATGATGAATCTCTGACACATCTTTAGTGATCTGATGTTTCCGCGGCCTCGAACTAGAAGTGGTATAAGTATTGATATGTTTATTCCAAGACTGTAAAATATCCCGAGCGCACATTACTAAAGATTATTTAACTTTCACATTTCAACTTTGTTTCAAAATCCAGCAACTACAGGCTGGTATGATTTCCTTGTTTCCTTCCAGCTGTTCTTATATACATTTCAATTTGTGGGTAACGTTTCTGTTCTTCCTAAAGGAGAAGCACAACCCAACTACTACACAACGACTCACACATTCAGACGTTTGTCATCATGAAATCCAAAAAGCACATGAAGCAGATTTTAGTTCCACTGAACTGAACCGAGTGATGTTTTAAACTTAGTTTTTCTTCTTTCCTCTTTTCCCATTTTCTCTGCTGATAAATGAGTTTATCTCTATTACAGTCAAGGAGGTTATGTTTTCACCTCTGTCTGATACTTCCACAACATTTTTTATTTTACATTTGAACATATTAATGGATCTTTTGTTTCACTGATACATGATGTGTAAAACACTATGAAACATTTGCATCCAACAATCTATAAATTGATATATTTTTCACCTTCATTGTTATCACATGAGGTCACTTCCTTCTTCCTCCACCTCCTTCTTCCTCCACTTCCTTCTTCCTCCTTTTCATTCTCTGTGATATAATTGGTCTCAGTGTTTTTTTTCTGGTCGTATGCTTCATTAATTATCACAGCAATCAGATCAGGGACAATATGGCTTTATTTGTTCCTGTGGGAGTGTGTGTGAGTGTGTGTATGTGTGTGTGTGTGTGTGTGTGTGTGTGTGTGTGGACAGGTGATATTCACATGCATGCTAGATACAGCTGAGCACTTTTATGGCTCATTATAAGCTCTAACAAGGCTTCAGTAGCCGTATGTGTGGAGCCCACTGGGAGCTGCTGTGAACACCTTTTCTCACAGGGCAGCTGAAAACAGACACACACACACGCACAAACATACACACACACACACACACACACATAACCAGAGTAAAGAAAACAATTACAGTCAGTCAGTCTGTGTACACGCTGGATTTCCTAAGTCTGCAAACAGTTTTTGAATTTTCTTTTGTTTTCTTTCTGCGACATCACAAATTCCTGAATGTCACTAAATGACTGAGTACATGCTGCTGCCACTATAAAACACAACCTGTGTATTTATACTCAGAGTACTCCTGAGAGATGTGTATCGCAGCTATACGTGACATCATCCGTATCCACTCTTCTGCTCTCACTGCAAGTCTGTTGATATCATTATTTTCAGCTGCATCAGCATTATGTTATTATATAACATAATGGGGGGCGAGCTCGGAGTAGAGCTGCTGCTGCTTCTCCTGAAAAGGGATAGAGGAAGTTCAGACATTTTATCAGGAGGTCTCCTTGGTGCTTTACATCCCATTTGGCTGAGGAATGGCTCACGATGGAAGAGGAGCTGGAAAGTGTTGCTGGGAAGTTGGATATCTGTAAAACCCTCTTGTGTCCTTTTGTTTGCATTTTGCTTCTGTCTCTTTAATATTAAGTAAATTAAGTATTAATGTTAAGCAGTTACGTGACAGACTCGTTCCCTGTTAATATTTAGCTTTTGCAGAACTACTTCTGAACTTTGAACACAGATCAGATAACGATCATATTCAAGCAGCTATTTTACAACCAAGTCTCTTGTCTGTGTGAACTTGTTGCTGCCAAATGACTTTTGACCAGTTATCAAATCCAAGGCTTGAATTACTTTTTACAGTCGTGTCCTGACACACCAGAGAAACCAGGAAGCATCTGTTCCTCCCTGAAGAGACGCAGGCTGAAAACCAGACGATCACATTCACCTTCCAAACCAAACTGAACCAAACCAGACCAGACGTCCTGAGTGAGTCCAGCTACAGGAGAGAAGAGTGAAACTACAACCTGCCGACGCTCCACACACTGACCGTGAGTTTAACAAACACCTCGACTCAGAGGGGAAGTGAACCTCAGTGAAGTTCCTGGAGCTGTGACTGACTGACTGTCTGTTTTCAGCTTCATCTGGAGACTCAATGGCTTCCAGATCAGAAGAGGATCTCTGCTGTCCCGTCTGCCATGATGTCTTCAGAGATCCTGTCATTCTGTCATGTAGCCACAGCTTCTGTAAAGTCTGTGTGAAGAGCTGGTGGAAAGACAAAGAAGTAAAAGAGTGTCCACTTTGTAAGAGAAGATCTTCAAAGGAGGAACCACCTTGTAACCTGGTGTTGAAGAACCTGTGTGAGGCCTTCATACTGGAGAGAGATCAGTGCTCTTCACCTGCTCTCTGCAGTCTGCACTCAGAGAAACTCACACTCTTCTGTCTGGACCATCAGCAGCCAGTGTGTCTCGTCTGCAGAGATTCAGAGAAAACACACCGACCACAGATTCAGACCCATCGATGAAGCTGCACAACAACACAAGAAGCAGCTTCAGGAAACTCTGGAGCCCTTGAAGAAGAAGTTACAGAGTTTTGAACGTGTTAAAGTCGAGTTTGAACAAACAGCAGAACACATTAAGGTCCAGGCCGGACTCACAGAGACACAGATCAAGGAGCAGTTTAAAAAGCTTCATCAGTTTCTGGAGGAGGAAGAGGAGGCCAGGATGGCTGCACTGAGGGAGGAAGAGGAGCAGAAGAGTCGGATGATGAAGAAGAAGATTGAGGCTCTGAGCAGAGACATAACGGCTCTTTCAGACACAATCAGAACCACAGAGGACGAGCTGAGAGCTGAAGACGTCTCGTTCCTGCTCAACTACAAGGCTGCAGTGGAACGAGTCCAGCAGCGCCCCCTGCTGGATGATCCACAGCTGGCCTCAGGAGCTCTGATAGACCAGGCCAAACATCTGGGCAACCTGAGCTTCAACATCTGGAACAAGATGAAGGACGTGGTCTCCTACAGTCCTGTGGTTCTGGACCCAAACTCTGCTCGTCCATGGCTCGTCCTGTCTGAAGATCTGACCAGTTTGAGACGAGGAGAGAGACAGAAGCTTCCTGACAATCCAGAGAGGTTTGATATACACACCTCAGTCCTGGGATCTGAGGGTTTTAACTCAGGGACTCACAGCTGGGACGTCCTGGTTGGAGACAGTAAACACTGGTTACTGGGTGTAAGAGCAGAGTCTGTCCAGAGGAAGGGAAACAATCTGTCTGGATCATGGGGAATAGGGTTCTATGAAGGTAAATACACAGCAGGGTCACCATCAGGATCATCTGTTCTCTCTGTGCAGAAGATCCAGAGGATCAGAGTGAAACTGGACTGGAACAGAGGAGAACTGTCGTTCTCTGATCCTGATACTAACAAACACATTCACACCATCACACACACTTTCACTCAGAAGATGTTTCCATACTTTAACATTAGAGGTCCCTTGAAGCTGTTACCTGTGAAAGTCTCTGTGACTGCTGGATCAGAGACGTTAGAGATAAAGATTTTATTCATCATGTTTATTTCTTCAAGAGAAATCTGCTGAATTTAAAAGTTAAACTCGTTATTCTAAAGCTTTGTTTATTTCTCCTTTTACTTCTCAATCATTTTTATTTCTCCTGTCGACTTTTCCATGTGTGTAAAAAGATTTGATTATTTTCTGATCTTTATCTTTGGTTTGTTTTTTACTTTCATTGAAAATGTTTCCTATCATTTAGATTTTGTGTGGATCCATGAAGTCGAGCAAACTGATGAAGATCCACATAAAAACACATTTATCAATAACAGCTGATCATTGTTCACATTCAACAAACTTTATTAAAACTCACACATGAGACATGATTCATGTTTAATCACATAAAGTCTGTTCACATATGAAATAATCCAACATATATGAACATTTGTCTGTTTGATGTGATGAAGCCAAAATGATTCTGTCTGTAAAAGTGTTTATTCAACAGCAGCCGAGTGATGTGATTTTAATATTGTGATCAAAATAATAAAAACTTTGAATCAGAAAGAGAGTTCTGACGTTTTTCAGTTGAAATGTAAATATAACATTATCTGTCAATAAGTAGGATTTAACACTCAGGTTTTAAAATTGAGTTATATATACGTTTATTCATGAATTATTAGTTATTACAAATTTTAACTTCACTCACACACAAATTATTAATCAAACCTGAGCTGATTTGGAAACACTGAATACTTAGTTATGGTCATGTCAGTGAAGCACATAAGACGATGAGAGAGAAAGAGCAGCAGTAATTGGCGTGATGTTGTTTTGGAGGCAGATGAGTTAACGAGCTGAGCCTCCAGCTCCAATTAAACAACAAGCTGCAGACGTGGACCGAGGAGAGGTGCTGCAACTAAACACACACACACACACACACACACACCGAGACACACACACACACACACACACACACACACACACACACACACACACACACACACTCAACACACAGAAACTCACACACAGGTCAATTTACAGCTAGCAACTGTAGACCTGCTTGTGTCCCAACGGGCTCTATTACTGTGTGTGTTGGGCCGTGGACTGAAGTCCCTCACGCACACACACACACACACACTAACACACACACGCACACACACACACACACACACACACACACACTAACACGCACACACACACACACACACACACAAACACAAACAACATGGGCTTTGTGGGCACAGAGGTGGATAATCAGCGTGCAAACACAAAGACGCTGGCAAGAACGACAACATGCAGAATCTCATGCAAACATGCTGTAGTACACAGACAAACAACATGTGTGTGTGTAGCAGGTCAAGTAAACAATCACAAAACCCATGCTCACAAAGGGAAACATGCACTTAAACCATTGAAATAAAAGCAAACACACACACACAGACACTCACAAAACATCAGTTCAGTTATTTATAAATACAGAAATTTCAGTTTCATTTGTTGAAAATCATTGATAAAGTCTCCAGTGCAGATGAACCAGGGAGGATGAACACAAAGTTTGTAAAAAGCTCTGAACACAAACTATAAGAAATGACTGAATATTGTAGAAGAGTTTGAAGATGACTCACTGTTTACTATATAATATAATATAATAAGTGAAAACAACATGAGCACATGATAAACCACACAACGTGATAGCTCTTCGAAGTGAAGCCAAATAATCTGGATGGCCCCCTGGTGGCTGGTTGCAGTGTTAGCAGATGGGACATGGACCAACTAAACAATCTAAGGTACGTGAGTGAGGGTCACTGGCTCCTCCCCCCCATGACCGCTGCATGTCTACCTGCTGCCTCCACTGGAGCTTGGCCACGCCCCTACAGAAGCTAGCTCGTTAGCTTCTGAGATCCGACGATTGGATTGTGACGCCGTTGTGTCGGGTTGTCGCCGGAGCAGCCGTGTGTTTTATGAAAATGATTATTGTTACCATGACAACGAGGTGTATCAGGGAATAACCACGCAGGACCGTCTGGTTACCATGGTAACGTCTCTGCATGGTACCAAGGGCACTTCCCTCTGTTTGCGTACCTGCTTCATCTGTGTGTGTTTGTGTGTGTGTGTGTGTGTGTGTATGTGTATGTGTGTGTGTGTGTGTGTGTGTGTGTGTGTGTGTGTGTGCATGTGTGTGTGTGTGTGTGTGTATGTGTATGTGTGTGTGTGTGTGTGTGTGTGTGTGTGTGTGTGTGTGTGTGTGTGTGTGTGTGTGTGTGTGTGTGTGTGTGTGTGTGTGTATAACCCTGATTGGCTTCTTTGCTCACTTGGTTTTCAGATGAAGAGACAAACATTTCACATGTTGCATCTTTTGTGTTGTTTGAAAGTCACCTGTGTGTCTCCATCCTGTTTGAGCCTCAGGGTTTTGTGCATTGATATAAAATGTGTGATTGTTTGTAAATGATAAATGCTTCACGCAGGGGCACAGCGGGATCATCAATCCATACGTCTAAATGAATCATACAGTTTATATGAATACAACTATATGAATATTGTGAAGTGTTCAGAGGCCTCGGGCTTCACATGAGGCTCTGACAGCAGGATGCTGCTGTGTTGTGTTAATATTGATGTGTTTACATTGTGTAAGTGTGTTTTTATTATTCATCATTACAACAAACAGCTTCCTTATGAAACTTCATTAGATCCAGCTTTTAATTATTACCAATTATTGTCTGAGAAATTATAGAATTTAGTCAGAAACGTTTTCTTTTGTTTTTTCTCTTGATTCTCTCAAGATCAGACACAAACCTCATCAGAAGTTTTCAAAATCAGTAATTTGCAATAAACTATGATATTTTATCTTGTGTGTTTGGTTTCTCGCGTAATCAGCTCAACGCTGCCAAGCCTTTTAGATCCTTATCAGAAATAACCTCCGACCTCCTGTTTAATTCAATCGTTTATTAATAACTTTTTAATTTCCACATCATGTGTATTTTATTTTGACAGCCATGTTGGAGAATGTCATTTGTGAATCTGGGTTTTACTTTGAAGTGTTCCTAATATCTGTTCAGTTTATTTATCTGATTTAAGGATGAGGAACTAGATTAATTTCTTCTCCATAGTGAATCCAGAAGTTTCTGAATTACAGCAAACACAATATTCAACCCCGAGGGCAAACACACACACACACATCATTGTGAGTATCCATTGTGAGTATCAGGGTGACAATGACACCCTCTCCTTCGTGCTATCTGTCTCCCCGGTGAGTTTTATGTAAATATTGACGAGCGTCGCCGCGGTGCCGGAGCTGTCAGCTTTCATCTTCCATTTCCTTTGACATATGTTGATGAGCGACGAGGTGGAGGTGCTGCTGCAAAAGGTGACAGAGACATCTCCTGATTTTATCTTGTGCTGAGTTCCTTCATCATCATTTAGTTTCTCGTTCCCCTGAAGGAAGCTCACGTCGGGTCTGACTCCGCCTGACGTCTGAGACAAGCTGAAAACAAGTGAAGGAAACAGAAGATTCTCCAGCTTCGAAAATCTCCAACACAAAGTCTAATCTTTGATGAAACATGATTCAGCTCCTCTGATGTAATATTAATAGAAGCAAGTCAAAGTCCTGATTCCAAAGGTTCACAATCAAACGTGTTTATGAAGCATAATTAACCGGCTCAGTTTCATATAATCATAAATTCTATAAATGATCTATCCTGGTGATACTGCAGATCAGTATCATTTTTACCGTCGTGGTTTTTAAAGCTGTTTGTCGGTCTGATTGTCGACTGGATTAAACAACAACTACACAACAGACGAGGAACATGTTACATTGTGGAGCAAATTATTTTCCAATCCGACGGGTGTGTGTTAGTTTCTCTGAACGAGTGGATTCTATGAATCAATCATAAATAAATATTTGATTGTGTTGATGTAACAACTCTTCGTGTGTCAGCTCCTTCACAGAATGGATATTTCCTGTATGTGATAATGTAAACGCAGCACGATGGTAAAGTGGTTCACTTCAGATCAGAACATCTACAGCTGAGTTCCCTCCTCTCGTTTCCAGTTGAGATGTTTGACTCACATTCGACCCAATGTGAATAAATACAGATTTCAGATTGGTAATATATTTAAAAACCACATATTCCCTGAAGTTGTAAATGTATTATTAAAAACTTGTGTTTCTTGTAGTCCAGGCATCACTTCACTTCACCATCCTCATCCCAATGCTTTGCCACAATAGATTAATGAAGAAGTAGAAGAAGAACCTTTCCCCAGATGTTCCCGTCACCTTTTACAGCGGCGGTTCAGAGACGGGTTCCGTGGCCGACGGCTCAGAGAGGCGTCAGCCTCCGAGATGATTAAATAAAGACTGTTTGGTAATTTATTCCAAAGTGTTGCAGTGGAACATATGTCGTGAGGAAAGTGCTGTTTCTCCTGAGGAGGCCTTTTGTTACCAGCTCGTTAATATACTTTATAAATAACAGGCGAGGACCAATCACAGAGCAGAACTGAAACGTTTTCAAAAGAAGAAAATTAACGACAAAATGATTTCTGGCTCAAAAAAAAGTTTTCCCTCTTGTTGTCTGCTTGTGTCTCATGTTGGTTCCATGTGTGTTTGGTTAATGAAATATTCATGTTTAATCTTTTATTTATACATTTACTCATTTGAATGAATCCTGTGATGGCTTTTTGTTTGGAAATGTGATGGTGTCTTGTCTTCTGCAAAATGCTTTTATCATTCAAGTTTGGTTTGGTTCCTCACATGTTCCTCACATGTTCCTCACGTGTTCCTCACATGTTCCTCACGTGTTCCTCACATGTTCCTCACATGTTCCTCACGTGTTCCTGACATGTTCCTCACGTGTTCCTGACATGTTCCTCACATGTTCTGCAGGTTCTCTGTGTGTGACTAAATGTCTGAGTCTGTGTCTCTGGACATGTTCTGGATCTTCTCCTGCAGCCTCCTGGTCAAACGTACACGTAGAAGATGAAGACGTCCACTTGGAAACACGAGGAGGTTCCAGATCTTCTGGTGATGAGACCCTGGTGTGGAGGAGCTGTAAACAACAACACTGATCTTTCCACAGCAGAGTTTATAGATCATGTCCGGCCTCCTGCTGCTCTACAGGCCCCGCCTCCTGCTGCTCTACAGGCTCCGCCCCTCGCCTGGATGTTCCCACATGTTCCTGTTTGAACAAGTCGGACCCGACAACCTGCTGCTGCTTCACAAACACTAACTACACAACATGTGTGATTATATTTACACAAAGAGAGAAGTACAAGTGCGTGTGTGGATGCAGTTTCAGCTGTCGACCGAGGAGGGCGCTGTCACTTCATACAAACTGGAAACAGAACACATGTTTATTAGGTGGCAGATAGTTTACACACAAACAAGTTTCTCTTCCACACACACACACACACACACTCCCACTCGAACACACGAACACACACACACACACACACACACACACACATACACACACACACACACACACAGATGCTTTTTCAAAGCCTCCAGTTTGAAACCAGAATTCAAATCAATAATCAAATTTTCTCAAGACTCTTTACATAGAAGGTCCAGACTGGTTGTTGAGCTGGGTAGAGATGATGGGAGTTCTCCCTCAGTGCATAATGGGAGTTCTCCCTCAGTGCATGATGGGAGTTCTCCAGCAGTCTAGACCTGTAGCAGCATGACTAAGGGATGTTTCAGGACCTGATCCAGAACTATGGGCTTCATCCAAGAGGAACAATTTGTGTTTAACCTTAAATGTAGAGATGGTGTCTGACTCTAGATCCCAGAGTGGGAACTGGTTCCACAGCAGAGGAGCCTGAGAGCTGAAGGTTCTACCTCCTGTTCTACTCTGGGAGCGAAGTGATCAGAAGTAACCATATATGGAGGCGTGGGGGGGCCAGTGTTCTTAACATTTTGTGGGAGCAGGTACGACTTCAGAGAAATGTGAAGACAATTAAGACAAAGTGAAGGAAGCGGAGGCGTGACCTTTGACCTGCACCGACACGTCTTCAGTGTCCCCGCGGTGCGTTCCAGCTCCTCCCACCGCTGCCCCTCCCACTACTGTTGTACCTCACCAAGCGCCGCCGTCGGCAAACTACCTCTCAAAACATTTGCACAACAACACACAACAACGACACCAAGTTTACTGGGAAGAGACGGCAGCTTTTAGCACTTTGCCGTATCGCACACACCCCACGGTGACGGGGATAGCACCCATGGAGGGAGGACGGGCTGTAAACATGTAAGGACGGGTGGGGGGTGTCAAATCTGTCAGAGTGTGTGTGTGTGTGTGTCAATGAACAGTGTGTTCATGTTAGCACACGGTGTGTGAAGCCACTGAGCTGTGTGTGTTTTACAAAGTGAGGCAGGCAGCCGTGTGAAGACAAAGACGAGTCACTATCCTGTGAAAATTCAGACGTTTAAAATGACAGATTTTTTTAATGATGTGATTTATTTAGCAGGTTGTTCAACTTTGTTTCACGTTGTGTTTTTATGGAGATTTGACTTTGTGACGTGTGGCGTCGTGTTTTCAGGTCACATGTCCCGTCTGTTCCACTCGTGAACGCTGAGAGGAAATCTCTTCACATTTGGCAGAAATGTCATTAATTAATAATTAACTTGATTCAGAAATTCAAACACTAAAAATACACTTTAATTAACTTCCATCAGAGTCTTGACTACAAGTACAACATGAGTCTGGACAGGACGTGAAGTGCGACTGGTCATTTGTTCAACACATTGTATGACATCATGTTATGTTCTTGGAAGTATTTTCATTATTGGATTGACACAAATAAAAACGAGTCCAGTTTCGGTTCGATGTTTTGCGCCATCTTGGTTTTTTAAAACAGAAGTAACCATATTTGGAGGAGTGGGGGGTGGAGCCCTCACTGAGAGCTGGATGACAAGCCCACCTACACCTGCACCCATTGGACATTACTAGCTGTCAATCACACTGTGGTATCCATCCCCAACACATCCGGTGCTTTATGGTCTGTTTGACTCTAAATGATCATAATTCACTAAATGAACATCAGCCGTTTGAAGAAGACTTGAAACTAGAGACTGAGACAGAAACTCCTGAATGTTCACTGACGTTATAAAGAGAGAAGAAGAATCACTTTCTATAGAAACTACCAGAGGAGTCGCCCCCTGCTGGTCACTACACAGGACACAGGTCTCAGACACTTCCACATTGGCTTCACTTTCCAGACATGGAGTGGACAAACGATGTCTACATCCATGCTACGACATGACCTGTGAAAGAGTCAATGTTGTTTTACTTCTTCACTCATAGAAAGTGAATAATTGAAGGCAGAGGGTGACACATCAGTCTGGTGAACCGGCCCCTGTGAACCTGGTGGTGTCAACATGTGGATTCAGTCTGGATCTGAACCCAGCAACTCTGATTCCAGGTGAGTCAGCAGCAAATCCTCCCACTGCAGCTGCTCGTCCACAGGACAGAAATAACTTCACACTGATGAGACCAGGGAGGAATCAGCTGATCACGAGTCCACAGACAATCAGGAACTGTTGCGAGAGCATCAGCAGGAAGTCAGCTGCAGCAGCTGGTGGGATCCAGTGAAGCTCAAGGTCCATATGTGATGTGTGAACCACGCTGAGACATTCACAGCTCTGACACTGAAGCTTCTGGTCCATCTGTGGGACCACAACCACACACACACACACACACACACACACACACACAAGAGACCACGAGGCTTGACAGTGATGAAACCACTGATGGCTCCAGAAAGCATCTGGACTGCCCCCTTGTGGCTGGGGTCATACACTTTGCCTCCTCCATGTTAGCAGATGGGACGTGAAATCTAGGCAGATTCATGCTTCTGATCCGTTTGGTTTTAATTTCTTATTTGATGATATAACATTTGACAGCTGAGTCTCACTCCTGATTGGTTGGTGGTGTCTATGGGTGGGGCTCCACAGACCCTGGAGGCTAATGACGTCATCACCACAAGATGGCAGAGTTCGTATCTGATTTATTTTGGCTTCATATCTGGATGGTGGGAGGAAGACCTGTCATCCATCTTTATTTACAGACTCTGACTCTGACTCCCCCTCTGCTCACACACAGAGTCGTCTCCTCATGTAGAGCGTCCAGCTCCTCGTCTGCTCTGACTCATCACACCGGACGCTCTAAACACACAAAACTATAAATAAGGACGATTCCTCCGGGTTCTCAGCCCGGGTGGATCCACAGGGAGCTGAACTCACTGAATCACTGCAGCCGAATGCTGGAGACGGATTGTCTGGTTTTATCTTTGTGGGAGATTGTTAGACGTGTGTGTGTGTGTGTGTGTGTGTGTGTGTGTGTGTGTGTGTAGCTGAAAGAGAAAGTCGCTCTTCTGATTGGATTATTTCTGGGTATCACCTCCTCTCTTCCTGGTGGAACATTTAATCTCCTCTTCACTTCCTCCAGGTTAATCCTTCGTTCATGAAGGAAACAGAACCTGGATTATAATCCACAAGGTTTTCTGATTTACTCATCACTCCGACCTTTGACCTCTGATCTGTTCATCTTCATCAGACTTGAGATATTACAAATTATATATGATACAGAAACCTGGGCTGAAACTTGTTCTACTTTTATAATCTAATAACACGATCCTGATTAGATGTAATATATTACTGCCCAACACTGGATACACAGTGTCACACAATAAAAATATTATAAAGGTGTGTATTAAATATACACACACACACACAAACATACACGGTTAATGACATTCTTCACTGAGTTATTAACAATAACAACAATAACAGTAATTAGTTATTTGTAGCTGTTTGTTGTTTTCTGTTTGTCTGTCAACATCATCCAAACACTCAACTACTGACCTGACACACACACACACATGCACACACACACACACACACACACACACACACACAGACACACACCATATGCCACGATTCTGGCATCATCCCTGGTAATAAATGGAAGTAAATGGAGGCAAGGCTGAAGCGTAGGAGGCTGAATAAGTGTGTGTGTGTATGTGTGTGTGAGTGTGTGTGTGTGTGTGTGTTTTTAAGTGTGCGTCTCCTAGCAACCAGCACACTCTTCACTCTCTGTACTGAGCAGCTCTGAGGAATCTGTTCTCAGATGCAACAGGTAGACGGAGACAAACAGGAACCAGCAGGACGATGTGTGGAAGCTTCCCAGAGAGCCAGTGGACGTGTAGATGAGGTTTCTAACACGTGACGTGAAACAACACAAACATCTGAGGATGAAGAAGAGGAGCCGAACACGGAGAAGATGAAGACGTCCACTTGGAAACACGAGGAGATTCCAGAGCTTTTTGTAATGAACTAACAAGTTCTAGTTATTTCAAATGATTCAATTAAACATCGACTTGTAAAATAAAACTGAATTTATATTTGAATGTCAGAAACATGAGGAACATCTGAACATCTCAACACGACAAACCAGAGAACCTAACTTTCTCCATTTGACTAACTCCTCCTTTCCTCCTCTTCTCCCTCTCCTCTCCTTCTTCTATCCTCTACATCCTCTTGCTCTTCTGTCCTCCTCCTCCTCTTCCTCTGTTCTCTCCTCTCTCCTCTCCTCCCCTCTCCTCCCCTCTCCTCCTCCTCCTCTCCTCTGTTCTCTCCTCCTCTCCTCTCCTCCCCCTCTCCTCCCCTCTCCTCCCCCTCCTCTCCAGCCACTCTTGACGTCCATGTCTCTGTCATCATGTTTCCAGGAAGTAGTCTGGTCCGGTGATATCTCCTCATGGCTCTTTTCGTTCTCTCTCTCCATCCTCCTCTCTCCTTGTCCCTCCTCCTCTCTCCTGTCTCCTTGTCTCCCCTCCTCTCTCCTTGTCTCATCCCCCCCTCCTCTCCTCTCCTCCCCCTCCTCTCCACCCCACTCTCCTCTCCTCCCCCCTCTCATCCCCCTCCTCTCCAGCCACTCTCCCTCTCATCTCGTCTCCCCCTCCTCTCCTCTCCTCCCCCCTCCTCTCCAGCCACTCTTGACGTCCATGTCTCTGTCATCATGTTTCCAGGCAGTAGTCTGGTCCGGTGATGTCTCCTCATGGCTCTTTTCGTTCTCTCTCTCCTCTCGTCCTCTTTCCTCTTTGTCTCCTCTTAGTTTTCCACGCACTTCAGAACTCGTCGCTTCTTTAGGAAACTCTTGTTTTTGCGCGTCTCGTGCGTCCTCTCCTCCTGCACCTCCTGCACCTCCTGCACCTCCCCGCGGCTCGCACCTCCTGGATCTCCTCTGCTGGATTTCCTTTTCAATTAGCAGCGCGGTGGTTTCGCTTCGTCGTGAGTCCTAATTGTTTCCCGGCAGAGTTGCACGCCACCGGGGAGAAGGCTCTTATGAGTGCGCCTCCGCTGATCCGTGCGCCCAGCCCGCTCCCGTTCTCAGGGGGGACAAGCCCCGGCGGCACCGGGGGAGGAGGCGGAGGAGGAGGAGGAGGAGGAGGAGGTGTGATCTCCTTCCACATCCAGATCGGTCTGAGCCGGGAGCCGGTGCTGCTGGACGCCGCAGACCTCAGCCTCAGTCAGGTCCGGGAGGTGGCGTGCTCCATCGTGGACCAGAAGGTAACAGAGACTCGACCAGTGACTCTGGACTCTGAAGTTATTAGAAGCAACTGGTGGAAAAATAATAAACATGAAGATTGATGAGAGGAAGATTTGAGATCAAACCCTGAGATAGATGTACTGTCCCAACGTGGAGTTGAATTACTCTGGTCTCTATTGAATCCTAAACAACTTATGACCACCTGTTTTCTATATATATTATTAATTTGTATGAACAGAACGAGCGTGTATTGGCTCTGTTGAAATGAGAGAATCTGAAATCCATCAACTTCAGGGTTTTTGTCCCAGTGTCCCAAAGTGTCCCAGTTGGTGTTTGTGTGGAGAAGCTTGTGTTGGACGGATTCCTTCTGGACACCTGAGGTCCAGAGCTACAGAGGACAGTCCATCATCCATCATAGAGGACGGGGACATGGTGGAGCCGGTGTCTCCTGTCAGGAGACTGGGTTTTAGTTCAGTGTCAGAATTAATGTCCGTCCACACTAACACACCTTGAAACACATGTCACATGACCATTCACACAGACTGGTTACTGACAGGAAGTGTATTCAGCGCGGGCCGTTGAGTCATGTGACTGATAGGAACCAATCAGGACCAGAACGTGGGCGTGAGGTTACTTCTTACTGAGGCCTCCAGGTAGTCACAGGGTTTCTAGACCAGTAAAACCAGTGTATTTAACCTCCTGAACTCTGGGTCTCTCAGTTTCCATCATGACGGGACACGGACTCTACATGTGTGTGTTAGTCAGAGAGGAATATTCAATAACATGTATTGATAATGAACACAGCCACAGGCCATGATCTCTAGAGTAACACACAGTGTCGCCCAGTAACACAACTTCAGTGTTGGTTATCTGCTGACCTCTCGTGTGGCTGCTCCTGTACAGGTTTGTGTATGTTGTGTGTGTGTGTGTGTGTGTTGTGTGTGTACTTTTTGAGCATTGGCCTCACAGACTGAGGACATTTTGGTGGCACTCACAAAGCGCCTGCTGCAGCTACGAGCGGTGTTCTGATGTTTGAGTTCAGGTTCCTCACACCGTCTCAATCAGACATTATCCAGAGTTCTCACCTGGAGAAACTAGTCCTCTCACATTCAGGAGACCTTGAGGAGTTCAGAGCTGATCTGAGAGCAGCTTGTGTTGGAGGCTGGAAACTGTCTCTGGATTCTGTCTCCATAGGTTTCTGTTTTCAACCTTTGCTTCATGAACTGAGTTGAACTGAAAAGCTGTTGCTAAGCGCTCGTCTTATCGGACAGACAGACACACACACACATACACACACACAGACACACACACACGCTCACACACAGTGTCAGTGTCCTTATGAATGTGACAGAGCCTCTTTCTCACACAGAATCCGTCAGGACTTTGTGAATGTGTTTGTTTCATTCTCCCTGTTGTTGTTGTTGTTGTGAACGTGGTTTCTTCCCTAATCGTTTATTTTCATGTTACACATCGTCCGAGCTTCGATTCATCCTTCAACATCTCCTGTGGGGATTTAGGATCTGCTGGGATCATGACTGAGTCGAGAGGAAAGGAGCAGGATGAAGTTGAATTGGTAATGGAAATGGATCAGGATCGACATCGGGACGAACCGGGTCCAGATCTGGATGAAACTGGGGCAGGACTGAGATCAGGAATCAGTTTGATATGAATTTAATTGTAAAGAGATCATGAAGGGATGGGAACCAGAATGAGATTGGAGTTGGATGGAATCTGGATTAAATTGGGACAGGACCGGGTCTGGATCTGGGTTTGATTCTGGTGCAAATCAAGACTTTTAAAATGTTAAAGGTGCATAAAGTGAGAGAACTTCAAAAAACAAGCACAAAACAGCTTTTGTTTATTAAAGCAAATTACAAAATTGAAATTTTACTTAACTTATGGGCCCTGATGTGCCCATGTGGTCACGTTAACGGTCCAACATGGAGCCTCCCTCTGCTCTCACGTGAGTCCTGTGTGTCGTCAGGCGCTTCATGACTTGTCGTGTTCCTCTGTTGTGTTGACTGGAGTTTGATGGAGCTAACAGCTAACAGCGAGCTAACGCTACATGCTGCCAGAGCCATGCAGAGAGCGGGTTGCCACCAGAGTGAAGTGCAGTGAATCAGGTTCAGAACTCTGTGTTGGGATTTGGTTCAGAACCCGGGATCAGGGCGCTGGGTCAGAATGTGACTGGAACTGAGTCAAATGGGATCAGACTCAAAAGGGATCCAGATTGAAGATCTGTTTGGAGCAGGATTACGATTGAAGGGATTAACGACAACAATCAAATGATCCCCTCCTGTTGACGCACACAGACACACACACACACACACACACACACACACACACAAACAGTGTGACATGTCCATTATCTTTGTTCAGATTCACTAATCGTCTCATTTCTGGTGAAAATCACTTATTTCCCCACAGTGAGACACACACACACACACACAAAGACACTCACACACACACACACACACACACACACACAAACAGGTTGTTTACAGGTTGTCGATGACAGTGTTTATTTGCAGCTTGTTTTTTCATTCTGTCGAGAAGTAGAAGGAACAGCAGGTCACCTCGACACCTGTTCACACGACAAACCTGTGTGACTCTTCACAACATGAAACACTTAACACTTCAAATAGCACAAATGAACTGATTAACCAGATACAGTGTGTGTGTGTGTGTGTGTGTGTGTGTGTGCGTGCGTGCGTGCGTGCGTGCGTGCGTGCGTGCGTGCGTGTGTGTGTGTGTGTGTGTGCGTGTGAAAACAGGTTTTTCTGAGATTACTTTATTTTTACGATTTCAGAACTTCCAACTTTTCTCACACTGTGTCTCTTCAGCCCCTGAAAATGTGACGGACAGATCTGAGGCCAGTTCAATGGAGCTCCATGTTAGCAGACGGGACATGAACTAAACAAATTTAAATACGAGTTTCTTAGCTGCTAGCTGTTATTTCACTACTTGCGTGTAAATATGATTCTGGTTCAAACCTGCCGAGCTGCAGAAACAGTGATGTCACAGCTGTGTTTGTTTAATCAAGTGACTTTGATTAAACTAAAGAATTCAAACCCAGAACAATAACATTAACAATAACACGTCCCAACATCCTCTAGAAACTAGGCCAAGATGTCTCGGAGTCGAACGCTGCCACCTTGTGGTGGACGTCATTTAGAGTCAGAGTCTGATCCAGAGCCGTGTCTCAAGGGGTCTCATCCTTCAGAGGACCCGGTCCACCCGGTCGACATAGGCCTCGTGGGCCAGGTGGACTGGTTGAACCGGGTGGACTGGGTGGACTGGGTGGACCGGGTCCTCTGAACCCGACTGAGACGCTCTGGGATTAGAACGGTGGAGTCACGCCGCTGTGGCGCCACTGGTCATCAAACTGAGACACAGCCGTGGTGTCGAGGTCCCGCCCATAAACACACTCAACCAATCAGCAGTCAGTCTCAGCTGTCAGTCATGACTATTTGTTCTTTGATAAAGAAATGTGTGTTTTATGATGACATATTTGTCGCAGCAGTCGATGTGATTATATGAACATTTTCCAGAAGCCAGTGGAAATGACCTCAACACTGTTACACACACACTGAGCACCACTCACACACACACAGATCACACACACACACACACACACACTGAGCACCACTCACACACACACAGACACACACACACACACACACTGAGCACCACTCACACACACACAGACACACACACACACACACACTGAGTACCACTCACACACACACAGACACACACACACAGACACAGAGTACCACTCACACACACACAGACACACACCTTTGCCACTCGAACAGTAATAATAAAGCTGTGTGTGCTGTGTTTCTGTCGGTAGCGGGGTAGCGGTTTTTTCTTGTTGCCTGGCAACTGATGATGATTGCGGCTGTGAAGTGTCCTTCTGAGGGCCATTATGAGACACACACACACACACACACACCACACACACTGAATGGAGCAGAACAGTGTGTTTGTGTGTGTGTGTGTTCTCTCTTCTCATTGTTCTCTCTCTTTCATCCTCACTTATTTTCCATCCATTCATGTCCCTTTATTCTTCTCTCTCTTCCCTCTCGTCTCTCTCTTCCCTCTCGTCCTCTCTCGTCCCTCTCGTCCCTCTCGTCCCTCTCGTCCCTCTCGTCCCTCTCGTCCCTCTCGTCCCTCTCGTCCCTCTCGTCCCTCTCGTCCCTCTCGTCTCTCTCGTCCCTCTCGTCCCTCTCGTCCCTCTCGTCTCTCTCGTCCCTCTCGTCTCTCTCGTCCCTCTCGTCCCTCTCGTCTCTCTCGTCTCTCTCGTCTCTCTCGTCCCTCTCGTCCCTCTCGTCTCTCTCGTCTCTCTCGTCTCCTCTCGTCTCTCTCGTCCCTCTCGTCCCTCTCGTCCCTCTCGTCCCTCTCGTCCCTCTCGTCTCTCTCGTCCCTCTCGTCTCTCTCGTCCCTCTCGTCCCTCTCGTCCCTCTCGTCTCTCTCGTCTCTCTCGTCTCGGTCCTGGTGACGGTGTCAACAAAGTTCGGTTCCAGTGTCATCTCTGTTTAAATTAGGAGGAAACAAAACCATCTTTAGATATTGTGTGTGATTTGTTACCGACTCTTTGTCGTCTACAGTCACGTCATGTGACCATATCCAAACCTTTGAGGTGACACGTCAGAAATGCTCTTACGCTTGTTTTTAAAAAACTTTGACATGTTTAGTTTCATGGAGTCTTGGTCTCAATCGTCCTTTTCTCCATTGTGTTTCAGTAGTGATCGTGGAGTCATGGTATCGAGGCCCCACCCACACACGCTCTCAATCTCAGCTGTCAATCAAGACGTCTTATATCATCAAATAACTGATTCAAACCAAACTGATCAGAAACAAACATCAGAGAGATAAGAACGACCTGGTTTGGTTCATGTCCCGTCTTTTAACCTGGAGGAGGAGGCTTTATGACACCATGGGTTCAATTGGCTTCAATTTAATATCATATGTGAGTGGGTCATAAAAAACAGGATCACTTGAGTGTTTCAGTTCTTTCTCCATCTTTTTTTACGATAACATCTAATTCATCATTTTCACCGAGGTAGTGAAATAATTGGTAAAGCTAACGAGCTAGCTGCTAACAAGCTAGCAGATAACGAGCTAGCTGCTAACAAGCTAGTCTTTCATCCTGTAAGAATCAACACTCAAATGTCGGCAGGAAGTCGTCAGTTTGTCAAAGTGAAGCAAGCTGAAGAGTGAAGCTGACCTGAGATCAGTTAAAAAGACTGTGAAGTTATTAAAAACCAGAGTTTATCTCAATATTCAGGAGGAAACTTTAAAACATGAAGAACTCTGAACAGTTTGGTGGATCTGTTACAGCTGCAGCTGGGTCAGGAAGCAGAGGATCATGGGTAATATACAGAGGGACGACACACCCAACACATTGATTCAATTAGCTTTTACATGAAAACACTTCATCACTCAGCAGAATGAATCCCCTCATGTGGCTGCAGGGGGCGCTGCTGCTCAGCAACACTTGTTCTAATATATACAGGTTATTTAATTGCAAACACAATGAGCAACATCACCATAAATAAATGAATGAGTGGATCAACAAAGATGCAAAAACAACAGCCAACATTTCATACATGCATGTGTGTGTGTGTGTCTGTTGTGTGTGTGAATATTCATCAGGTCTCGCCCTCCTTTCATCAGAGCCAATTGTCGAAGTGACATCTCTCTCTTTCTTTTCTCAGCTGAATGTTAGTGTCTCTCGCTCAGTGTCAGGTTTATACTTTATGAGAAGCTCATTAAACACACATACACACACACACACACACACACACACACCTTTACAAACGGCATCATGCGGCATGTCCTGTTGTCATGGTGATGGCCCTCTCTCTCCTCTAAACACAGACGTCACTGCTGTCGGCCGATCGTCATGTTTCAAGCTGCAGCTAAAAGATGAAGATTCACATTTATCCAAAAGAAAAACTGTGAATAGAGTTTTAAGAAAAGAAGGTTTTTCATTCGACGCCTGTCAATCACAGACACACAAACGTTTCAGTATTATTCAGAACTTTATATCTGTTGTCTGAAAACCGTTAATAATCTAATATTTGACATATGTGATGTAAACAGCGTTTGTTTTTTCAGACTTTAGTTTTATTACTCATTTAGACGATAAGTCTACATTTATTCAGGACGTCGCAATTTATCGAAATTTATGAATAATTGTAATATCTAAAAAAAATATCATTGATATCACATTAAAGTATCTCAGATGTTGAGAGATTCTTCATCTTAAACAGGAAACGAGTCAAGAAACAATAAGAAAGTAAGAATCCAGACCAAAGCAACAGGAAACAGATCAGTGAGCAGCAGCTTCTGTAAAAACAGGTGAGACAGGAAACTGACAGGAAGTAAAACCCACATTTCAAAATAAAACAGGAAACACAAACAGACATTAAGCAGAAAGTTGAAACACTGAAAGTGTGTAATTTTGTTTTAAGAGACATTTGATGTTCAAGGTCACATCAGACCTGTTCCTGCAATACCCATGATGCCCTGCGGGGTGATGACCGAGCTCAAGTAAAGAATAGAGGGAGAGAGCGAGGAGGAGGAGGAGGAGGAGGAGGAGGAGGAGGAGGAGGAGGAGGAGGAGGAGAGAGGAGTCAGCCTTGAGTTCTCGCTGCCATGACAACAAGAGCGATGCACAACTATGGTGTACGCCACTACGCACTCACATATAATTATATTACAATCTCGAGAGTATCGTTGTATACATGTGTGTATGGTCGTGGTGGGGCGTGGAGGTGAGTGAGTGTGTGTGGTGTCGTGTGTGTAGTGGTGTGGTGGTGTGGTGGGTGTAGGGTGTGGGTGTGCGGTGAGTGTGGGTAGTGGGGTGTGGGTGTGGGTGTGGGAGTGGGTGTGGGTTGGGAGTTGTGTGGGAGTGAGGCAGAGGATGATGGGGCAGAGTAGATGGGAGCAGATGATAAGGAGAAAGAGGAAGAGGAAGAGGTACGATGGAGAGGAAGCGGAAGAGGAAAGAGTAAGAGGAAGAGGAAGAGGAAGAGGAAGAGAAGAGGGAGAGGAAGAGAATAGGATAGGAATAGGATTTGAAATAGAAGAGGAATGGGAAGAGAAAGAGAAAGAGAAAGAGGAAGAGAAGAGAAGAGGAAGAGGAAGAGGAAGAGAGAGAGAGGAAGAGGAAGAGGGAATAGGAATAGGAAGAGGAAGAAGAAGAGGAAGAGGAAGAGGAAAGGAAGAGGAGAGGAGAGAGGAAGAGGAAGAGGAAGAGGGAAGAGGGAGAGGAGAGGAAGAGGAAGAGGAAGAGGAAGAGGAGAGGAAGAGGAAGAGGAAGAGGAAGAGGAAGAGGAAGAGGAAGAGAAAGAGAAGAGGAAGAGGAAGAGGAAGAGGAAGAGGGAGAGGGAAGAGGAAGAGGGAAGAGGAAGAGGAAGAGGAAGAGGAGAGGAAAGGAGAGGGAAGAGAGGAGAGGAAGAGGAAGAGGAAGAGGAAGAGGGAGAGGAGAGGAGAGAGGAGAGGAAGAGGAAGAGGAAGAGGAAGAGGAAGAGGAAGAGAAGGAGAAGAGAGGAGAGGAGAGGAAGAGGAAGAGAGAAGGAGAGAGAAAGAGAAGAGGAAGAGGAAGAGGAAGAGGAAGAGGAAGAGGAAGAGGAAGAGGAAGAGGAAGAGGAAAGAGGAAGAGGAGAGAGAGAAAGAAGAAAGAGAAAGAGAAAGAGAAAGCGAAAGAGAAGAGAAGACGAGATAAGAGAGAGAAGCGAGAAATGAGAAAGAGAACAGAGAATAGAGAAGAGGACAGAGGAAGAGGAAGAGGAGCAAGGAAGCACGCGGAAAGAGCGACAGAGGAAGAGGCAGATAGGAAGAGAAAGAGCAAGAGCGCAGAGACAGAGGATAGAGCCGAAGAGAGACGAATGAGAGAGGAAGAGGACTAGAGTGACTCGACAGAGTACAGCGCAGATAGATGACGCTGAACAGCGTCAGCGCACACTCCCTCGCACATGCTGTCCTCGATTCCTCTTCCTCTTCCTCTACCCTCTCCCTCTCCCTCTTCCTCTTCCTCTTCCTCTCCTCTCCCTTCCTCTTCTCTTCCTCTTCCTCTCTTCCTCTTCCTCTCCCTCTCCATCCCTCTTCCTCTTCCTCTTCCTCTCCCTTCTCTCCTCTTCCTTCCACTCTCTCCTCTCCCTCTCCCATCTCCCTCTCCCTCTTCCTCTTCTCTCATTCCTCTTCCTCTCCCTCTCCTCTCTCCCTCTCCCTCTTCCTCTTTCCTCTCCCTCTCCCACTCCCTCTTCCTCTTCCTCTTCCTCTTCCTCTTCCTCTCCCTCTCCCACTCCCTCTTCCTCTTCCTCTTCCTCTCACACTTCCTCTTCCTCTTCCTCTCCCTCTCCCTCTCCCTCTCCCTCTCCCTCTTCCTCTTCCTCTCCCTCTCCCTCTCCTCTTCCTCTTCCTCTTCCTCTTCCTCTTCCTCTTCCTCTCCTCTTCCTCTTCCTCTTCCTCTCCTCTTCCTCTTCCTCTTCCTCTTCCTCTTCCTCTTCCTCTTCCTCTCCCTCTCCCTCTCCTCTTCCTCTCACACCAGCTGGACGAACACAAGCAGCACATTCAGACTTGTATCATGTGATCAAACTGAAGTATCTAAGTATCTAAAGTAAAACTAGATACTTCCACAGAGAAGCGTTGAGTTTCTGTGGCGTCCCACTGTAACTGTCTGAATCATGGACTGTAAATAAAGATGGCCGACGGGTCCTGTGGGTATTCACGGCGCTCTGCTCTCTCTCTCTCTCTCCACGCCAGTTGCCAGAGTGCGGCTTCTATGGGATGTACGAGAAGATCCTGCTGTTCCGCCATGACCCGACGTCGGAGAACGTGCTGCAGCTGCTGCGCTCGGCCGCTCAGATCCAGGAGGGAGACCTGGTGGAGGCCGTGCTGTCAGGTGAGCGCTGACATCACAGGTGGGAGGGGCTGGTCATTCACTACGTCACCTTCCACTCCTCCTCTCTCTCCACCTGCTCCTCTCCTGACCTGTTCTCCTCTGGCAACATGTCGCCCGTTGGTTGGTTGTCGCAGCAGACGGGTTGAAACGGAGGTGACAGTCTCCAGATGAGTGACGGTGGTTCGATGCCGACTCGTCTCTCTGGCTCTCGTCCAGCTCAGGACGCAGGTGTTCACGCTACGCTAACGCCCTGAGAGCTGCTGCTTCCAATTTCCTCTCTCCGCCACCAACCAGTGTGTGTGTGTGTGTGTGTGTGTGTGTGTTAATTAATAGTGTTGCTTTTCCTCACTTTGTTCTTCTTTTTTTTCTATAAGCTTAAAAAGGGTAGATTTTATGAATAATGAGGAAAAGAGGGAAAAGTTAATTAAAAAATTAAATTGTTAGTGAACTCGCTCCCGTCCCATTTGTCAGGATGTTTTATTTCACCAGTTCTCTTACTGGTGCTTCCTGTTACAACACAACACAAACGGTTCATTTCCTGTTTGTTTCCTTCACACTCATGTCAAACGACAGAGAGACGTTAACTAAACTGTTTTCAACACAAGCTTCCTGATGGAGGATGAAGAGGAGCAGAGGAGGAGGACGAAGGAAAAAAGAGTGGGAAGAAAGAGTGCGAAAAAAATACTAAGAAGAGGAAGATGATGAGGAAGATGATGAGGAAGAACATAAACGCTTATCTTATGTATTTGTATCCAGACACAGTGAAGTAGTGATGGTTTAGTGGAGGCGTGTTATCGACGTCCCACTAATACACGATCGACCAATCACGAGTCAGTCGCAGCTGTCAATCATCACATGTCAATATTCCTCACTGTTAAACAGAGGAAATACATTGAATCTGTTGTTAAATATATTTATTGAGCTTGAAACATGATGAATGTAGTTAGAACAACACAACCCCCCCCCACCCCACCCCCCCCCCACCCACAGTGTTTGTTTTCTGTTTGTGGGTTAAAAAGTCAAAGGCAAGATCTCCTCAATGCTACTAATTCAACACAACAACACAAGGAACACACAAACACAGGCGTTTATATTCAGACAGGGTCTCTACCTACACACACACACACACACACACACAGTCATGTTATTTTCTGAAGCATATAATAACAGTCCGGGAGCTCGTTCACACTTTCAAACGCACGTTGCTCCTCTAAACAAAAGGCATAAACAATAATTTGAATAAATGTTGGTAATTTCCTGCAGCAGAATGTCTAATCAGAGCTGCTTTCTGCTGGAGGACCACAGCACAGGGAGAGAGAGGGAGAGGGAGAGAGAGAGAGAGGGAGAGAGAGAGAGAGGGAGAGAGAGAGAGAGAGAGAGAGGCAGAAAAACACGAGGAATGGAGCAAAACTGTTTCCCCTACTACCCATCATGCTTTGCCAAGCCTGCCGGCCAACCAACCAAACACTCGGCTGCCTCTGCGCCTGCTGAGAGCCTCTCGCTCCTCCATAACATTTACAAAATACCCAGAACAACCCATTCATGACTCTCTCCCTCCGCTGCTGTGTTGATGTTCCTCCTCTCATCTCTCTCTCTCTCTGGAGAGTCGAGGGGAAACTCTGGGGTTCTTATATTTCTGAACCGACAGAACCGACTGAACATATCTTTTAGGTGTCGTCTGCGGTTTAACTTATTCTGCAAAGATCCGCCCTTTCCTCCTCTGACCTTAACCAGGTCACGACTATCCCTAACCTTAACCCGCCCACCTCTGACCTCTGACCTTAAACCTGGAGAAGGAGGAAACAGGTTCAAAGGTGAAGCAGCGACTTTCTGAGAAAGAGAACTCTTCATGTGACACAGCCCAGTTGACTCCTTCCTCGTGTTGTGAGATTCTCAGCAGGAGGTCTTGCTGCTGGTGAGAGCCCAGCTGGGTTTTTGTGAAAACAGCTGCTGGATGTTTGGGCTCTGATGGTCATGATGGGCGCCAGACCAGCAGCCCCGCCCCTAAACACCAGCAGCTGCTCGTCAGCGAGTTGCTTTAAAAACCACGTCTGTTTGAAACGTCTTCCCTCATCACCAGAAGCTCTGGAACCTCCTCAAGTTGACGTCTTCGTCTTCTACGTGTACGACTCCTCTTCTTCATCCTGAGAAGTTTGTGTTAGAAACCTCATCAACACGTCCACTGGCTCACTGGGAAGCTTCTATACATTTCACCAGGAGGCTGCAGGAGAAGATCCAGAAAATGTTCAACAACACTGACTCAGACATTGTTCTCACAGAGAGAAGCTGATGAACATGTGAGGAACAAGTCAGGAACATGTGAGGAACATGTGAGGAGCATGTGAGGAACAAGTCAGGAACACGTCAGTAACATGTCAGGACTTCAGTTTATGTCTGAAAGCAGAAATACACAAAGCTGTAAATATTTTTACACAAACAAAATAGAGCTCTCTGAAATAAACCAAACATTTGTTGTCTGCTGCTGAACTCCAGTCGTCCTCTCAGGAAGTTGAGATCCAGCAGCTCAGGTCTGGAAGCAGCACTTGTGTGTTTGGAGAATTCACCTGTAACCAAACGTCTTTTTGAAATCGTCCTGCAGCTTCAGCCACCGTGGAGGATTTCCAGATTCGTCCCCCACTGTCTGTTTGTCCACTCGTACCGAGCGCCGGCCTTCTGTGACCACTGTGGAGAGATGCTGTGGGGACTCGTACGACAGGGACTCAAGTGTGAAGGTAGGCGTGGACCTACAGGCCGAAGCACTTTGGTGTTTAAGAGACTAAAGTGCATGAATCACCTCTTGTCCTCTCGTCTCCTTCTGTCCAGGCTGCGGTCTGAACTATCACAAGCGCTGTGCCTTCAAGATCCCGAATAACTGCAGCGGGGTGCGGCGGCGTCGGCCGTCCAACATCTCCCTGACGGGGGGGCTGATCAACATGGGCCGCCCCCTCTCTGCGGAGCCCTCCCCTCCTCACTACACCGACGAGGCCTTACTGGTCAGTACATCAGCCCCGCCCCCTTAACGTCTGTTGCTATGCAGGTGAAACATCCACAACTGACACGTTTACCTTCAAGATCCAGAGAGACCATCTGGTTTCTGACCTCAGGCCACTTCAGCTAATGCTAACTTGGCTAATAGTCGTCAACCGAATAATCACATTTTACTCAAGTAACAGCAAAAAATAAACAGACAAAAATGTTCTCAAGTAACAATTCAAAACAACTTTATTCGTCCCCGATCTAAACACTACGTCCAAACACTGACAGTACACAGGTGTGTTGTTAAGCTGTGATTCCTCACTTCCTGTTTGGGGCAGGTTTGAGTCCTCATCTCTTATTGGCTGTGAGATAAACATTCGGTCCTTACATCACTGACACATTTGACTCGATGAGAAAACTGTTAAATATTTTGCGTCACTTTGAGGTTCTTAGATTGTTTTGGTCAAAGACAACGTTTGAAGTCCACTTTAACTTTCTTTCTGTCTCTCTTCTCGCTCCTCGTCCAGTCTCCTGTCAGTCCCAGCATGGAGGTAAGAAGCAGCACTTTCTACATAATATCATCATATTATAACACGATTATTATGATAATTCTGCAGTAATTTAAAGCTCTTGACCCCCTGGTGGAAACCAGTTTCACGATCAGGTCCAATGTCGGGTACAATTTATCAAACTTATATCAGACCTTTTGTCGATTTGTCTTTCATTCCATTATTGTTTTATAATTGTTAATATATCAGAGGTTTGATTAAAGTCCTGATGTCCAGAACTGATTCAAACTCAAAAGTGAAGCATTAAAGAGAAAGATACGTGTTTTCTGTTCGTGTCGGTACTTTGAGGTTGAAGATAACGATCTGATCTGAATCGTTTGACCTGTTTTAAGTCGATGCTTCACAGGAAACTAAGCTTCACCCTGATTTCACCTTTCCTCATAACGTGGCCTGAGGTCTTGATGATGGTGTCGCTCCTCCACTGGTGTTTCTGTCTTTCCGTCATCGCAGCAGAAGAACCAGTTGGAGTACTTCCCCAGCAGAGAGCGTCGTTCCAGCTCCCAGTCGTACATCGGCCGCCCCATCGAACTGGACAAGATCTTTCTGTCAAAGGTCAAAGTTCCCCACACCTTCCTCATCCACTCGTACACCCGACCCACCGTCTGCCAGCACTGCAAGAAGCTGCTGAAAGGCCTCTTCAGACAGGGACAGCAGTGTAAAGGTGAGCGTCCTCTCCAACATGTCCCGTCAACGCTAAACTAGCCTCTAGAGCCTCTGGACCAGCAGTGGTTTCCATCTGACTCTGAGTCGAGCTTCAACTCCACTGCTCTATAACCATCTTCATTTACAGTCCGTGGGCCAGACAACAGAAGACCTCGCTCCCTGTGAACGGAGTGAGGTCACTGTCTTTACTGTAACAGAAACCAGAGATGGAGAGAAGGACCTTTCCTGTTGAGCTGTTTCCTGCTCACTGAACTAAAGCCTCTTCTCCTTTTCCCTCAGATTGTAAATTCAACTGTCACAAGCGATGTGCTCCCAAAGTGCCGAACAACTGCCTCGGAGAAGTCTCCAAGAACGGAGGCAAGTCTCCACACACTCGTTTGATCTTTAACTCTAGAAACAAGATCCTCGTTGAACACAATCGATCAACGAGCGTGAATCCAACTCTGTCGTCAACCTGACGTGTGATCCTCCTCACTTCATGGTCAACACACAGACTCTTGTTTTCTGTCCCCTAGATCTCCTCAACCCGGGGGCGGAGTCAGATGTCACCATGGCGGAGGGTTGCCTGGACGACCATGACATGGACAGAGGCGGCGGCCTGTTAGACGACATGGATGAAGCACTGACTTCGGAGGGGGGTCTGTTGCTGGACACGGGGCAAAGTGACCTCTGCGACCTTCATGACCCCGACCTGGACGAGTCCAACAGGGCCATCAGGTACAAAGACATGAAGCACACACACACACACACACACACACACACACACACACACATACATACCCACAGATCTGAAGTTGTGCTTTGTCCCGCCCCCTACAGCCCGTCCACCAGTAACAACATCCCTCTGATGCGAGTGGTTCAGTCCGTCAAACACACAAAGAGGAAGACCAGCAACGTGATGAAGGAGGGTTGGATGGTCCACTGCACCAGCAAAGACACTATGGTACTCGTCTGTCAATCACCTGTCAATCTCCTGTCAATCATCTTCTGTCTGACCTGCACAACTCTTTAACACCTGGTTCGTTTCAAATCTTCAGACTTCCCAGTTTAGTCTGAACCTAAATATCAGTTGTGCAAGACCAAACTTAAGAAAGTTCTCTTCACCCTTCACTGTAAAGTGTCGCTCTGCATTGTGGGTAATTTAAAGTAAAAATGTGGAATAGGTCTGTTTCCCATCCTCACCCCTCTCCGTCTCCTCTTTTCACGATCATCTCTTCTTCTCTGTGTTTCAGAGGAAAAGACATTACTGGCGGTTGGACAGTAAATGCATCACGTTGTTTCAGAACGACACCGGGAGTAAATACTTTAAGGTAAGAACATCGCAGACGTCGCCCCCTACTGGTTGTTATTGCTCCTCTAGGAACTTGATTAACTTTTTTCATGTTTAAATTGTGACTGAATTACTGTGAATGCAATTTCTCTCGCTCTCAAAGCTTCTCCCAGGTCAGAGGTACGGTGGCTCCAAGGGTCAAAACATATCGCCACCCTCAGGACAGTGTGCCCCGCCTCCTCCATGTTAGCAGAGGGGACATGGACTAAAAAATCGAAATAAAACAGATAAATCATAGTAGACGTTAAATGAATGTTTGTCAAAGATGGTTTCTGTGATTTCAGGTAGTTTTTATTAAGCTGACGTTAGATCAAGTGTTTCTGATCAGTTTGGTTTGAATTAGTTAATTGACAGCTGAGACTGACTCCTGATTGGCCGAGTGTATGTATCAGCAGGACCTTGCTACCATGGCTCCATCTCCAGATCATCTTCATCTCCTCCTCCTCCTGCTCCTCCTCCTCCTCTGTCTGCAGGAGATCCCTCTGTCAGAGATCTTGTCTCTGGAACCGGCCCGGACCGTCTCTCTGCTCCCTGATGGCTTCAACCCTCACTGCTTCGAGATCTCCACGGCGACCCTGGTTTACTTCGTGGGAGAGAACCTGCCGAGGGCGGAGTCGAGTGTTAGCGGCAGCAGCGTTCTGGTGAGACAGAGCGGGATGTCATGTGACTCTGTGTCTATTCACCGTGTGTGTTCATGATCCTGTTGTGTCATCTTCACTGTTGTACGACCCCATGTTATCATGTTCCACTCTTAGGCCTCATGATTACAACTGATCTGTCACCATGACAACACAGAGGACTTCCTCTCATGGTTAACCCAGTGCGATGTGCGTATACATATGTGTACATGTACATGGATATAAGTGTTCCTCCTCCAGCTCTCTGCTGTGCTCACTGTGTGATGCTTTCAGGTCAGTGGCGTGGGGCAGGACGTGGCTCGGATGTGGGAGATGGCGATTCAGCACGCTCTGATGCCGGCGGTCTCCACAGGAGTGTCTCATGGTTCTCACCACAGTGGACACAGTGAGTCACCGAAGCAGCTGACGCACAAAACCCTGAACTTTGAATCTCTCCAAGTACACATATTGCACAGGCATTGTGTGTTGAGTTTTTAAAAGTTCTATCTTTGTTCAAATCAAGAACAATGTTGACCATAAAAGTGAAGAGTTCATATTAAATTAAGTAAATTCTGCATCACATTGATTCTTGGGTAACTTCCTTTACGTGTTTTGTCAATCTCACTTTTTTGATCGTTCGTACAAAGTACGATACAGAGGAAAGTAGTTTCTGTCAGGTGGTAACTTTGTCTCGAGTGGAAACCTTTCATTAAAGTAAGAATGAATATTCAGTATGGAGTTCCACACGCCTCTCTTCTGGATAAACTTCTTTTCTACGCAGATGACACCCACCTTTATCTAGACTCTGCTTTATTGTTCCTGATGATACTTAAAAAGTGCATCTGTATTTTGCTTCTGTTTTTGTGGAACCGTCTTTTCATAAAACAGTATCCAACCTTTCTGTGTCATTTCTGTTTGGCCCTCACGACACATTCCTCAGCTTTTGTGCCAGACGGCGACCTTCGGTTTCACATAACCTAAATCTGGGTTTATGTTTATGACAGAGGTTAAAAAAACACTCTATACAAACATGTGCAGCCGAACTTCGTTCAAGCTGGCAGAACTTAATTTGAGAGAATAAAGATAAATAGGAATATGCTTTCAAACATTTGGCAATAACATGAGATTTCCAGCTTTTAATGTAAAGCAGAAACAAAATGGGAGTAGAGGAAGTGTTCTGTGATCTGTTGTGTAACATGAACCTGGACACACTTCACTGTCTGTGCAGCCGAGGGTCTGATACAGAATCTGTTTGGAAGGAAACTGGACAAATGTCATTATATCATCTTCCTCCAGCTCAGGTATTAATATGTTCATCCTGCAGACTCTCAGGGCTGCCGACGCCTACACTGACCCATCGAGTGTTTCAGAGCTTCACTGACGTCAAAGTGAACATGACTCACACTTCTCTGTGGACGCAGTATAAATACACAGAGTCAATTCAGTGGAGTAAAAGCAGAGATGAGGTTTAACAGATGAAGAAAAGGTGAAGTTTAATTGATTTGCTTGTAAGAGCTTGTGTGTGTTGATTATTAACTGTGATCACGTTTGTGTGTCATCAACAGAGGAAGTTTCCATCAGCATTTCAGTGTCTAACTGTCAGATCCAGGAGAACGTGGTGAGAAAACACTCACTCACTCACACACACACACACACACACACATACACACAGACACACACACACACACACACACACACACTCACACACACTCACAGAGTAGATCATTTAGAGGGGAGCTCTGCCGATCGTCTTTCAGTCTTTCAGGTAAACTGTGAGTCTGTGAGTGTAACAGTGTAAACCATCTTTTATAACAATGTTTAACTCTGTTCTTTTCTCTGTTGACATTTGAGAAAATCCTAATAGAAGGAGTTTTAATCCTGCAACCAGTTACAGATGAAACGTGACCATTAAACATTTGATTCAGAAAAAAGATAAAAGACTGGAAAACACAAAGGAGGCAAACATACAAGCCTGTATAGATTAATATTTAAAGAGAAGTGGAGCTACACATCCTATTAATCATTGTCATGATCCTTCCAAAGAGAAATCATGGTCGCTCTGTGCTGGACCTATGGTTGTAGTAAACATTTCCATGGTAACCACGAGCACTACAATCATGGTCGGGCCCAAGGGCACTTCAGCGAGAGGACTGACGCGGGTTCTGGTTCGGCTGCCTCAGACCACGGTCCTGACTACATTTGATCTGTTGGTCTGGATCCAGATCAAACTGAACTATGTTTGTTGGATAGTTTGGACTTTTGGACCAATCACAGGAAGAAGAGACAGAATGAAGAAGAAGAAGAAGAAGAAGAAGAAGAAGAAGAAGAAGAAGAAGAAGACTGCAGATAATGTTTGATCTTAGAGGACGTTTATTTGGTGCATTTGAACTAATGTGGAGTACTGTGGAGTATTATAGTACTGTAGTACAGTAATACTGTGCAGTACTGTAGAGTATTGCAGCACTGTAGTAATGTTGTACTGTAGTACCCTAGTACTGTAGAGTACTGTGTAGTACTGTAGTACTGTGGAGTACTGTAGTACTGTGGAGTACTGCGCCTGAGATGAGACCCGATATAACCTATGAAACTGAAGTGAAGGAGCTGCTCTGTTTCCCTCAGATCTTCAGGTCTTATCTTTTTCCTCCCCTCGTTCATTTGAGGAATCGTCGGTCACAGATCATCTCATCACAGATCCTCTCATCACAGATCCTCTCGTCACAGATCCTCTCGTCACAGATCCTCTCGTCACAGATCCTCTCGTCACAGATCCTCTCGTCACAGATCCTCTCATCACAGATCCTCTCAGAGCAGATCCTCTCAGAGCAGATCCTCTCATCACAGATCCTCTCATCACAGATCCTCTCATCACAGATCCTCTCATCACAGATCCTCTCAGAGCAGATCCTCTCAGAGCAGATCCTCTCGTCACAGATCCTCTCGTCACAGATCCTCTCATCACAGATCCTCTCAGAGCAGATCCTCTCGGAGCAGATCCTCTCATCACAGATCCTCTCGGAGCAGATCCTCTCGGAGCAGATCATCTCATCACAGATCCTCTCGGAGCAGATCCTCTCGGAGCAGATCCTCTCATCACAGATCCTCTCGGAGCAGATCCTCTCGGAGCAGATCATCTCATCACAGATCCTCTCGGAGCAGATCCTCTCATCACAGATCCTCTCGTCACAGATCCTCTTGGAGCAGATCCTCTCACCACAGATCCTCTCGGAGCAGATCCTCTCACCACAGATCCTCTCGGAGCAGATCCTCTCGGAGCAGATCCTCTCGGAGCAGATCAGGACGTTTCCATCGCTCTGTGCATTTACATCTCAAACATTCACACGCCGCTCAAATGTCCGCAAATTCCACTCATGCAAATAAAGAGCAGAGAACGCCGAGTGCCATTTCCATGCAGACGTGCACCTCGCGTCTCCAAGGTGAGCACGTCCTCAAGCACCTCGGATGGAGATTACTGTGATTACTCACTCAGCCAAATGGTTTCCATAGTGACGGATGGTAATTAGGCAGCGAGATCGTGGAGAGGGGGAAGGGGGGGGGGAGGTTTATAATATTGTATTTCTGTCCTCTTTGCCTGAGGTGTGATATTAGGCTGTCAGCTAACGGGGGAGAAGAGGGAGACGTGATTGCAGACAAGTGAAGAAGAAAATATTTTGCACTTCTGGTGTCAAAGCTGTGGCAGATCAGTGACGCTGTGCAGTCACACTCAGGAGGCGCAGTCGGCTCCACAGAAGCCTTCTCCCTCAGCTCCTCCACCGGCTGAGGAACTGAGGCACTTTGCTTTCTGTTGGACCCACTCTCCATCAACCTGTCTCCGTCAACCTGTCTCCGTCAACCTGTCTCCGTCAACCTGTCTCCGTCAACCTGTCTCCGTCAACCTGTCTCCGTCAACCTGTCTCCGTCAACCTGTCTCCGTCAACCTGTCTCAGCTTCATCAGCTTCAGCTGCTCCACTGCTCTTCTCAACGTGGTTTTTAACTGAGGAACGAAATGTAAAAACATCATCACTAGTGTACGAATCCTTAAGCCGACGACTAAAATCCTTAATCTGCTTAAAATATAAAGTTAGAAACCACCAAGATGTAAAAGGTGTTTGGTAAAACACTGACAGATGCACGAGGAGGATATGACGCCACCAACAGGCGAACAAACACATTGTTCCCTCGTTTCATTAGATTCCTGCAGCTTTGAAATGATAATGAAATACCTCAGCTACAGAGTAACACAGCTCTGAAGTGTATTGTTAAACTAACACATCATGGAGCCAGTGAACAGATATATTCATAGTTCATTTCTTCTGCAGCAGCAGTAGTGACAGTGTTTGCTGCAGGTTTCATTAAAACCGGCTGAAGCTCCTGTGAACATCCCAGTTTAGATCATACGAGTGTGAAGTCGCCCGACAACTCACATCGTAAGAAACTTCATATCCAAGCCTGCAGGCAGCAGAGGATATTTCTGTTGTCTGCTAATTACATTTTTTATTGTATTTAAAATAATATCCAGCTTCTGAGGTTTGAAGGTGCCTTCGTTGAGGTTTTCTCACTCAAGCTGAAGCAGAAGGTTTAAACCTCTGAACCTCAGAGCGTTGCAGCTCTTTGGTCCCAACTCCACTCGGACCTTCAGCCCAGGGTTTTTCATCTGGTTGCAGAAGAACAGGAGATTGTCCGGGTTCCAGAAATCATCCGGAGCATTTCAGTAACATGCAAACTTTCACGTCTGAAACTGTTTCTGTGTTTTTCAGGACATCAACTCCGTGTATCAGATCTTCCCCGACGAGGTTCTTGGCTCGGGACAGTTTGGCATCGTCTACGGAGGTGAAGAGAGACACGTCATCAAACTGCATCTGACTTTATTATCCTCTAAAGTAAACTCACTCAGACATGTAAATCATTTCAGGGCCACTTTTAGATTAATGACATATTTTTTCTTTCTTTGCACAAATTCAAAATGCTCATAAAATCATAGAAGAAAGTACGAAGCTGTGTTTTAGACTCTCAGGGAAATTCTGTTCAGTCGAGTTTGTCTTGAAAATAAAAAACACACATGTGAAACCAGGTAAACACAGGAAGTCCGGCCGAGACGTGGCCATCAAGATCATCGACAAACTGCGTTTCCCCACAAAACAGGAGAGCCAGCTGCGCAACGAGGTGGCCATACTGCAGGTACACACACACACACACACACACACACACACACACACACACAGCGCGGCAATGAGTGAAACTTCCTGTCGTGAACGACCTCATTACCGTAGCAACACTGTGGGGGTGTGATATCCATGTTGCAGCGCTGCTCAGATGACAGAAGCTGCTGCTACACGCACACACACACACACACACACACACACACACACACACACACACACACCTGCACATTAAACACTGTTCACTTCACTGAACTGAAAGTGGGAATCAACTTTCTTCAGTAACAATCCTCGATCAAGACAAACGACTTGTGAGTATTAATGTTTCTATAGAAACTGATTCTTCTTCTCTCTTTATAACGTTTCTGTCTCAGTCTCTAGTTTCAAGTCTTCTTCAAACAGCTGATGATCATTTATTGAATTATGATCATTTAGAGTCAAATAGACCATAAAGCACCAGATGTGTGTGTGTGTGGGGGGGGGGATACCTCAGTGTGAGTGACAGCTAGTACCGTCCAATGGGTGCAGCTGGCAGGTGTAGGTGGGCGTGTCCTCCAGCTCTCAGTCAGGCTCCACCCCCTGCTCTTCTGAATATGGTTACTTACTTCTGGTTTCATAAAACCAAGATGGCGCTGAACACAAAGTCAAACTGAAGCTTTCGAGCAGCAGCTCGGGAACCACCAGGGGGCGTCACAGTGGTTTCATACTAGTGGGATTCAAACTGTTGACCCTCTGGTTGGAGGACAACCGCCCTAGCCCCCCCCCCTCCCCAGAGTGACAGGTGTTTTATGTTCATATCGTTCTGATGCTGAGGGACGGGGGTTGTCTCCTCACAGCAGGGAGCTGTCCCCTGTCTCTCTGTGTGAACTTGTGTCCACCAGCAGCTGAGATGTTGTTCTCCTCCCTCCAGAGTCTGCACCACCCGGGCGTGGTCAACCTGGACTGCATGTTCGAGACTCCGGAGCGGGTGTTCGTGGTCATGGAGAAGCTCCACGGAGACATGCTGGAGATGATCCTGTCCAGCGAGAAGGGACGCCTGCCGGAGAGGGTCACCAGGTTCCTCGTCACGCAGGTGAACCAACACATGCTCACAGAACAGGGACGTGTCCTCTAGAGATTCATATTCAGAGTTAACCATGATTGTTTGACATTTCCACTCGCTGCAGGACTGTAGGTGGCGCTGTCATATCTCACTCGACTCTTCACACTGCCTGGATGAGCTCCACACTGTGACCTTTCCTTCAGCGCCACCTTCTGGACAGTTCTTTGATTAAACCACCGTTGAGTCGAAGCCTTGGCACGTCAACGCTGACGCCAATAAACGGCAGAAAATAGCATTTAATAGATTAAAGATTAAAAACCTCGCTCGTCAGTGAAAGATGAAATCGACATCAAGCGAAGATGATCTGCTGCTTTCAATTAATCAAAAGTGAAACATTGACTATAGGTTAGAAAAATGCTCATAAGATGTGAAGGATTCGCCCGAAAGTAATAAGACGCGTCTAGTGTGCAAAGGCCTTTATTACGTTTGTATTGCTTTGTTCAGTATGTGTGTGTTTGTGTGTGTTTGTGTGTCGTCATCAGATCCTCGTCGCTCTGCGTCACCTCCACATCAAGAACATCGTCCACTGTGACCTGAAGCCTGAGAACGTCCTGCTGGCGTCTGCAGACTCCTTCCCACAGGTCCCGTGTCTGTGTGTGTGTGTGTGTGTCTGTGTCTGTGTCTGTGTGTCGGACTCGAGAGTAGATTGTTCTTTAAGTTTGAGATATTATTATTATTATCATTATTATCATATTACTGTCAACCTTCATCTAATCAGTGCACCATTGAAAGTCAGCTTCAGTGCTGAGGCAGACGTTGGTCACTTGAGGTTCACAGTGTTTCTCCTGCAGGTGAAGATTTGTGACTTCGGCTTCGCTCGGATCATCGGGGAGAAGTCGTTCCGCCGCTCGGTGGTCGGCACGCCGGCCTACCTCGCCCCGGAGGTCCTGAGGAACAAAGGCTACAACCGCTCCTTGGACATGTGGTCGGTCGGAGTCATCATCTACGTCAGGTACGAGGGAACGGAACCCGTCACCGCTTCAGAGTTTTCTACATGAAACAAAGAACACATGTTGCGTTAACAATGTGTGCGATGATCAGATATCTGTGTGTGTCTGTGTCCTGCAGCCTCAGCGGGACGTTTCCGTTCAACGAAGACGAAGACATCAACGATCAGATCCAGAACGCTGCCTTCATGTACCCTCCTCACCCCTGGAAGAAGATCTCCCAGGAAGGTTGGTGAGGCAGAGGAGCTTCTGGGGTCTTCTTACTCTGATGTCTTCTGCGTCGTTTATTACTCCTGTTAACCACCTGTTGCTACATGAACATGCAGTAGCGTCACAGCAGGGGGCAGCGGGTCAGGACTCGGGTCCCGGTGCAGAGACGCAGATCGAGTTCTCAGAATCTGGATCAGGAACAACAACCTTCACACAACATCTGTGTATTTGCAGTAATCACAGATGGACGACACATCCCAACTTTTTCCAATTCAAACATTAAGCTAAAATATCATTGATGTGGGTGGAGCTGAACCATGAGCTCGACCAATCAGGAGTCAGCCTGTTTTGATATTATCAGATCACTCATTAAAACCTCAGTGTGATAACAACCACCTTCCCTGAGTGAGATCTTTTAGAAGTCTGATTGTTTGTTATAGAACCAGACATCATCTGCCAAAGAGATACAAGCAGCACAGGAACATTATGATTTGTGTGTCTGCTGCTGCGTGACTCAGGTCGTCCTCATTGTCTATAAATGTGTTTGTGCGCTGGCTGGACTCGTTCTGCCAGATGGATTTAAATCAGTCTGACTCACCGCTCGTTCATCGACAGGACAGAGAATTCATTAATACACTGATATTTGAGGCCAGGAACAACTATATGGTTTTTATTAAATATTATATTCAACAATAAATCTCACAAGTACACTACGGAGCCCACTGCTGAGCTGGGGGAGTGAACTGTCACACTGGGAACGAGCTGCTGGGAACTCGATGGTTTTCAGGACGGACATCGCCATCGCTCGGCCCGAGTGCAAACCGACCTGGCAGATTAGAGGAGGGTCATGTGACTCCCAGGCATGAGAAGTGTGGGAGGAATATTTGAGAGTCCCGGCAGTTCTTAGAAAGAGACTTAGACAGATTCTAAAGGGGTGTCTATTCATGTGGTGGTCCATTCATGTGCATAATACCAAGCGATGGAGGCCCCCACAGACCTGAGGGGCCCGGGGTCCCAGAGCTGTTCAAACCACTGACCCCTGAAGAAATGTTAACATCATGTTAGCTTTGCTCATTAGCCCCGACTGGCACCTCACCACAGGGGGCGAGCGGGGGGGAGGACAGCCCCACATCCTCCCCCTCGTGGCTCTACCTCACTGTTTACTCACTCGTCACCTCTTCCTGCTTCCTTTACCTTGATTCCTTCTTTCCTTTTCCTGCCCTTCCCTCCTTGTAGTGATTGACCTGATAAACAACCTGCTGCAGGTGAAGATGAGGAAGAGATACAGCGTTGATAAGACCCTCAGTCACCCCTGGCTCCAGGTAACCTATATGACCATCAGATGTCTGAACTGTGAGGATAGTGTTGAAGATGTTTCGTCTTCTGACAAATTGACTTGATGCTTAATAAATAATGAAACTGTCTTGAGCGGAACGGGCAGAAGGACCAACCGAGTGTTTGTGTTCTCCACCAGGACTACCAGATGTGGCTGGACCTGAGGAACCTGGAGTCCCGCATGAACGAGCGCTACATCACCCACGAGAGCGATGACCTGCGCTGGCTCCACCACGCCCAGCTCGGCGGCCTCGACTTCCCCCCCCACCTGAGCAACGGCCCCCGCAGCGCCGCCGCCCACGGGCTGGAGCGCTACCAGGAGCAGGAGGAGCTGGAGACCCTCAGCGAGAGGGTCAGTGAGCTCTGAGGACCAGAGGGCCACGAGAGGAAACAGGAACTAGATGAACTAAAGAGGGATCAGGCAGAAACAGATCCAGACGAACACAGTGAAGTTTAGAGATGATCCGATTGGAGAGATCTCTCCTTCCTGAAACCGGTTCCAGAACCTGGACTTGGAAAAAATTTAACTGCAGTTTGTTACTAACCCTGCAAGAACTTTAAAAACAAATACAGAGAACAGTTATTATCTAGTTATTATCAGTTTGACAGAACTGAAAAAGAAAAATGCAGTTTTTCTCTGTGAATCTGATACTTTAAATACGTGGCATCGGAGCGGCACGTACGTTTGTGTACTCGACAATCACCAAGCTGGTGTTGTCATCGCTATCGAAGGTATTTGTGATGCTGGTCTCGTATCCCAACATCTCTAGAATTTTTTTAAGAAGTAGAAACGACTCGCAGAGAGAAAGTTTTTGAAGAATATTCTGAAATTTAAGCTTTAAACTTATCCAGGTTTTATTAAGAACAATTTAAAAACTTTTCTGATCCTGAAGTCGTCGCTTCCTGGTTATTTCCTATAAATTCGAGATCCCTGCTTTATGAGGTAAAGACGTCAGAACTTTTGAATTTATTGACACAACAAGATAAAGAGCTTTTAATTATTATATAAATTTATGTAAAAAATCACAAGGTTTGGATTACCAGTCCTTGTTGAGTCATGACGACATAACAATACTTATAATTCTTTGATTCTTAGTCTAGTCATTTCTCCGGCGTTTTAAAGCCACAGTTCTTCGAGACAATCAGAAAATTAAAGACACTATGAAAAAAGTTGCTTTAATTTCAGTTTGAAAACAGAAACATTTCCAAGTTGTGCCTCGAACGTAACGATCACTTTTCTACGAAGCTTTGCACGATGACGGTGAAGTTATGGAAACAAGCCACGCCTCTTATCAAGATTAGAGAGAATAAATCATATAAGATCAGATCGTTATGAACACGTGGAACGGGGGTTTCAACGTAGTTTTGAGATTCCGACATATCGACATCCAACGACTTAACTTCGATAAGTTCTATCTTAACCAGATGTTTGATTTGGCCTCATGTAGAACACGGGTTATAAATCATAATTCATACACAAGTCACAAGTTAATCAGGTCAGCAACAAAACCAAGGAAAGCATCATGTTCATATAGAACTATTATTTTGTGACATGTAAAATCCTTTATAAATTAAATCAAGCTGTAGATGTCTTCAGTTTAGAGATATTAACTCTATAATTTATATACAGTATAAATGTTGAGTTTCATTTTATTTTGTTGAGCCAGGATTTCATTTCAAAAGCTGAAGAACTTCACAAATAACCAGATTCATAACTTTCTGTGACAATGGAGTGAATCCGATTCTTCTGGAAACGGAGACGCAGCATTTCTGTGCCAAAACAAAACCAAAACCTACCATAGATACTTTATTTTTTCAGTATTATTCCTGGTTTCTTTTTTTCTTAACGCTGTATTCACACTTGTTTTAAGGTTTAATATTTTATCATAGTTTCATTATGTTTATTTATTTGTTTTTCTGGGAGAAATAGAAACAAACAAAGAAGAAAGTTCCGATGTTTAAAAGAAAAACACAGAATGATGAGTCTGCTCCACCGGAGATTCACCGGGTCGCTTTGTATTCTGTGATTGTTTTACATTTACTGTTCCTATAACCTGAATACACACTGTGCTAGCTTTGTACGGGATATATACGATCAGAAGCTTTTAACGTCTACTTTGATATTATTTAGTTTAGTCCATGTCCCGTCTGCTAACATGGAGGATTTGGCTTCACTTTAGGGACAGTGTCCTGACGTCTTTACTTACAGTTTATGGAGCGAAACTAGTTCCCACAGAGCAACAGCAGAAACCAGTAAGATGTCCAAGAGTAAGATGTCCAAGAGTAAGACGTCCAAGAGTAAGATGTCCAAGAGTAAGACGTCCAAGAGTAAGAGGTCCAAGAGTAAGATGTCCAAGAGTAAGATGTCCAAGAGTAAGAGGTCCAAGAGTAAGATGTCCAAGAGTAAGACGTCCAAGAGTAAGACGTCCAAGAGTAAGAGGTCCAAGAGTAAGATGTCCAAGAGTAAGACGTCCAAGAGTAAGATGTCCAAGAGTAAGTTGTCCAAGAGCAAGATGTCCAAGAGCAAGATGTCCAAGAGTAAGATGTCCAAGAGTAAGACGTCCAAGCAGCTTCTATCTGATCGAGTCCCGTACGGAGACGCAGGACAGTGTGTCTCAGGTTGTTGTGTTTCTACGATTCTGCCATAGATGTGAACACTAAGGGCTGTTTCTCTAAAGCCTCCATGGCCTTCTCTTCTTCGTGCCTCTGTCTGACTGATGAACGCTTCTGTCTTCTCTGAAAGTGACGTGTGAGCATCAACGGGGACACGACTGTCCAGTGTCCCCTGTCCCCTGTCCCACTGTCCACTGTCTGGTTCTCTCTGTAAAGAAGTGACTTATCAAGCATTTGTTGAAATACCTTATTTATACTTGTGTGTACAAATGAACAAAGAGTTTGTGTGTGTGTGCTTGTGTGTGTGTGTGGTCCATATTTTACTCATGTTGTGTGGATATTAGTTTACAAAGTTACGTTATGGGGCCAAAAAGTCGTCCCCATAACGTAAATCATTAAAACCTTCAAGTTGGGTTAAAGTCCGGTTGATGACGCTTCTAAAACGCCACAGATTTAAACATTTACATAAAGCGTGTTAGCATCACATTGTATTCACCGCTAGTAGCTGAGTCATGTGACTGATAAGAACCAATCAGGAGGTCAAAACGTGGGCGGCTGTGTCATCATTTACAAACGTGTCAGCTTCTGTTCAGACTAAAACACAACATCAGAGATTTCAAAATAAAAGGAGACCAGCAGCGTTAACACATCTATCAGTTTGAGTCGTTAAACTCCAGATTAGAGTTTTAAAACCAAGTTTCAAACTAAAGCGCAGTCGAGTGGACGAGGCCACAGGATCCAGAGAGAGTTTCATCAGGTTCTCTTTCAACACACAGAACATCGAGTGAACAGGAAACAGGAAACCTACAGATACACATGTTGTCCTTATTGTACACACATATCATCGTAGGAGATTAGTAGATCTACACTACGACCAGAACAAGTTAATGATCTCCTCAGAAACAGGGTGAGGCGTTCAGGAGGGAGCTCGGCTTCTGTCCCAGTCGACAGATCACGCTCTGAACTCGCTGGACGGACCACATGTCCCATCAGGCCTGGGACCACTAGAGACTCAGGAGAGCTGGAGCGCTGAGGGGACGGACGCCTGGGACACTCGACCTCCACCGTCCACCCGAGCCCGGACAGGTGGGACACAACGGACGGATGGAGATCACACAATTAGGGCAGAAATAAAAGAATACAAACGTTTGAATGTTATCTCGTGAGAGGAGCTGCTGCCGCCTTCATGTTCCTGAAGACATCGGACAAGAACGTCCTGGAGACAAATCTCCAGTAGAAGAAGCTTAAAGCTTATTATTGTGGCTCAGAAGTCACATTTAACTTTTGTATAAGTAAGAAAAATGATACACAAGATATAATGTGTAAATCTTTTCTTTAACAACAACTGGAAAAAGCCACTGCTTTGTGTTTGTGCTAAGCTAACCTGCTAGCCTTCAATGCAGCTTTGTATTTGACAAATATGCTTAATATTTCCCAAAATGTCCATCTATTCTTTCATAATAAGTATATTTTTAGCTGTATACTCATTGTAATCAGAAGTTATCTTTCCTCCCAGTACCTGGTTTGTTGAGAACATGAGGAGGAACATCTGCTCAACCTGCTCTGGATCGTGTTTCAATACAGATATTTTAAATTAATCTTCTTTCTTCTTTTTTGACTTAACTACTGACACTGAAATATGACCGTACTTCAGTAAGTAACACAAATTAACGCGTTAGTTCAACAAAAAATTTGACAGGTAATATATATAGTTTATGTGTGTGTGATTTTTACTACAAGTATCACGGCCATGTTGAAAAAGAGAAATCTGAGCTTATAAAAATAATTTCAAATTCTTTTCCGAAAAAGTTGTAACATTATGAGAATAAATTCATAATTTCAGTCTGTGTCATGTTAGATGTTGAATATCAGAGGATCCAGGAATGTGCAGCATCTTGTGAAGTTACACTTTAGTTCAAGTTTCATAAATAATAAAGTCTTTGCTATCTTCATCATATCAGGACTTTGTTAAATGAGATTTTACATCCAGAAGGAGAAAAGCTCCCGAGAGCAGAGAGTTCCACTTCAGATTATTTCCTAAATAAGTATAAATCTCCGAATATATTCTCGAAAACTCTTTCAACAGTTTGCACAGAATCTGTTTCTAGAAAATAAAATGTTTGAGGATGAAAAACGATTATTTTTCACGATGGATCTGTTTCAAACAAATCTAAAGTCCATCAGACAAACTCACATCAAAACATGAACGTCAACAACTGTATCAGTTTAATGTTCATGAAATTGTTTGAAATATTTGTGTCTGTTTGACAAACTGACACCACTGTGACTGGACAACGAGGAAATATTAAACACATCCTGGAGAATATTACACGACATTCTTACAAAGAACTATTTTAGAATTGGACAGTGAAGTTTTAAGCTGTTTCTTTTGCAGGGTTTTATTTTCTTAATGTGTGTAATGTTGCACACGCTCCTAAAAATCTGAAAACTCACTGTACATTTATAATGTTACAAAAATTAGAACAAAAACAGCAACACAAATAGAACACACGATGTAGGTCTCTGTTGGTGCCTGCTGCCACAAGATGGCGCTGCATGAGAGGCAACAGGCTTCAGCCTGGTTTGTGTGTGAGAGAGAGAGAGAGAGAGTGTGTGTATGTGTGTGTGTGTGTGTGTGTGTATGAGAGTGTGTGTGTGTGTGTTTCCTTTTTTATCTTTCCTAACAGCCTTTGTCTCAGAGTTGTGTGTGTCTGTGTGTATCTGTGTGTGATTTCCCATGGCATCAGTCTTTGTGTGTTTCCGTCCCCATGTGTGTATTTCTGTCTGTGTCATCTAGTTTGTGTTGTGTGTTTCTGTGAGTGTGTGTTTGTGTTCTCTGGGCTGTTTGCTGTGTGTGTTTGTTGCAGACGAAAGCGCCTCCCAACACCTACCGCGGTGCTTGTTGGGACACCGGGGGCCACATGAACACGAACACACACATTTAAGAAACAGCAGACAACAAAAACAAACAAGCCTCCCTATATGCCAATTAAAAAAACAGAGAGAGAGCGAGGGAGGCGGGTTTAAGACAAAAACTGAATTATTTTAGAGACGGAGAGCGACGAGGCTGAATCCTCCAGATTTCACCTCCGAGTCGGGAGTGGAACCCACAACCTGCAGCCTCCGAGTCGGGAGTGGAACCCACAACCTGCAGCCTCCGAGTCGGGAGTGGAACCCACAACCTGCAGCCTCCGAGTCGGGAGTGGAACCCACAACCTGCAGCCCCTTTAGCACGAGGCCGAGGGACAGATATGGATTTTAACCAAAGAGACAAACACTTTGTTCAGTTTATCTTTCTGCTGCAAAACACACATCGATAGCCCAGATTCATGTTTTCACACCGGTGTAACACAGGGGTGAACGCACACACACACACACACACACACACACACACACACACACACACACACACACACAAAGTGCAAGAAAACACACCACACACACACACATTGAAGCCTGTCATGTGTGTAAATGAGTTGTTGAATCAAAGCAGGAATCTCAGTGCTGTTTGTCTTCACACACACAGACACACAGACACACACACATAGTAAATTATCTATAACATGAACAAATGTTGTATAATAGAACAACACCTAACAACATGTTATATGACTGATGTATAAATACATCATGAACAGATGCAAATTGTTTTCCAGGTGAATTTATTAAATCTCAGTTGAGTTCAGATCTGCTCTGCAGCTGTGGTTAGTTGTTATAAATATTTACATGTTTAAGTTTTTTGTTAACTAATAATAAACTTTATATAAAATATAGGACATTTGATAGAATGGAGACAGATGAATATTAAAGGCCAATAAAACGAACAGTGAAATGCAAATTACATTACACCTTACATGGTTTATAAATTTACTATTCTTCTTCCTATTAATACTAAACTATATTTATTATTCAGCATTTATATGAATCATTATAACTTTAAATAGAAAGTTAGTGAAAACAACATTTCTGTTATTTATTTGCTTCACTATGTTTAATAACAGTCTTTTGACATCAATGACAATACAAAGTTTAAATGTGACATTAACTGAGTAAGATTATTGTATTAAATAAATAAATTTAATTGAAACAAATAATATAAATGTTTTTATAATTACTTCTGATATTGTTTATACATTTTTATTGTATAAAATACACGTTATAATACATGTTAGAAATAATAACTTGTGTTTTTAATGACACTGAAAATGTACCCGGACAAAAAAGAACATTGTAATAACATTGTAATAATAGATATTAACAATTATAAGAAAGTTAAGTTACACATTTCAACAATTATACATTTAAAATACAAAATATTTTTGATGTTCTGATTTTATATTTCTGTTATTAGTGTTTGTTATTTTAGGAACATTTATCCTCATATTTGTTCAAAAATAAGCAAATACATTAAAACACAGTTTAGACACAAACTAATAGAAATTATCTAATGGCTCATTTAAAATAACTTTATTAGGATTACGATAAGATGACGATTCAAATAATTTAAGAGCTAATTAAATCAACCTGTTTTACATTTTACATGTTCCGATAATGAATTTAAAATATGAATAGTTCAAACTCATCCTTGTTGCCTCAGGTTTGATTTGATTTCTGACGTGTTTCCTCCGTTTCTTCTCGACTCTCTTTTGCTTCAGTTGAGCAGAAAGAAGCTTTGGTCTGTTCAGCAGCAGAATAAAAACCACATTCTTTGTGTTGGCCTCTCGTTAAGCGTTCGCCTGCTGAGGCAGCGGCCGAGCCATAAAGAAACCTACATATAACACCTCATCATTTCTCCTACAGCAGGAACAATGAGCCACGACAGGGAGCTGCAGCCGCCTCCATGAGAACCTGCAGGCCGACCACTGACGGCTACTGACACTTCAATGACGCTCAATTTAAAATAGAAATTAAAAACAAATTCTTTTAAATTGTCGCTTGAAAAGTCTGAAAATGAAATGAGAGCAAGCGTTTATAAAACAGAACGAACACATTGATCAGAAGTGTTTTATAGTTAATTCTCTCTCTCAATACAAAGGAATATAAAGAGCAGAGTGATTATCATGAATTCATAAATTCTTTATGTATTTTTCTTCTGGTTATTTCTTCATTTCCTGTGAGAGATCTGCTGCTGCTTCGCTTTACTATTTTTATTTTATTTACAAAGATCCTTCTCTTAATTTTCATTCATAAAACAATTATGTTATTCTTCTATGTCGGGCCCAGAACACAGCACATGAATATATGTAAGTACTTTATCATATTATTTCACATTATAATAGTGTCTGATTCTAACTCTTGTATTTATTATTTACCTGTATTTAATATAATCTCAATATTTTTGTCTGATAACATCTGAAAAACTTGATTTGTACAATTCAAAAGATTTATTCTTAAATTAAATAAAAATATGAACATATATGTTATTTAAAGATTATTGGTCAGTTTTAGAGATATTTTTCATTTCTTTATTTTTTTTAAATATCAACCTTTTCCATTAAATTGTTTGAGACGTGTGAAAAAATACAAATACTTAAATTTGTCTGTTCTTGCTTTAACATTATTTATTTACCGGTTGAGCCTTTATCCTTTTTAAACCCTCATCTTCCTGCTGTGATATTTAGTTAATCCTTTAATTAATCTGTGATTTATTTAAAGATAATGTTTCCACAGTATTTCATTAATGCAAACAGAAGCTAAGATCTTTCATCTCTGTGCACTGATCTCAGATTAATTTGAAATGTACCTGCTACTTTTCATTTCCTTCCTGCTCTTTGTGGTTTTTCACTTTGTGGTTTATTGTGTTTATTGTGTTGTGTGTTCTGTTGTGTTCACATCTGTAATCTGCTCACACAAACCTGAACGCACATTTCATCCCTGTGTTGCTGCTGCTGCTGCTTTTACTTTGCACTGCTGCTGATTCCATTGTCTCTACCTTTTATTTCTATTTTTACATGTTGTGTTGCCGTGTTGTGTTGCCGTGTTGTGTAGAGCGCTGAGGCGAGCTGTCAGCTCGACGCCGCGAGGCAGAAAGTCTCGAACCAGCAGCCACCATATGTCTCTCTCCCTCTCGTTTTCTCGCTTCATTACTCTCTCTCTTTTCACCCCCCCCCCTTCTCTCTTTCTTCCTCCTTCTTGCTCTATTGATTTATTTCTCCCTCTTTTTTTAACACTATTTTATTTCTCTCTTTCTTTTGCTGTAAAACTCTTGTAAGTAAAAATTTTTTGCTACAGATTCTGGTTCAGTTTGACCTGAACACTGTCAAATGTAAATAGACGCAGAGTATATTAAGTGAATGTGTGTGTGTGTGTGTGTGTGTGTGTGTGTGTGTGTGTGTGTGTGTGCTGTGTGTGTGTGTGCGTGTGTGTGCAGCAGTGATGTGTGAACACCAACACGTCTCATGTTTATTTCTACAGTCTGATCTTACTCCTCCATTACTGTAGTTTACTGTGACTCACGCTCGGTGAATTCATCTGCTGCAGGAAGTCGTCCTGGTTTGATTCTAATAATCATCTTTGTGTGCTGAAATAATAATTGATATTGGTTTATGACGATTTGATCAAACTTTATCGGGACAATGCACAAAACTAAATGAACAAAGCTGTTAAAGGTCGATTTCTGACACTGAATTGAAGGATTAGTGAATAAAACAGGAACGCCCCCCCTTCGTCAATATTTTACTGTACGAGGTCTAAAGCCCTTAATGTATTCTTAATTAATCAAATGATCAAAACTAATTAAGCAGCAGTGACCCTGGGACTGGGAGCAGCCCAGTGGGTGAGAGCAGGTTCAGCCTCACACCAGTTAGAATGATTCACTCCCGAACTAATCTTATCTTATCTCATCTTGTCTTATCTTAACTTATCTTATCTTATCTTAAGGTACAAAACAGGTGAATGACGACACACAGTCGTTGTGTGAAATGATTATTTATACATGTAACCTGTAACAGTAAATGTGTTTTGCTTCCTCTGTTTTAAAGATAAAACATCTGCTCGCGTCGATATTAATTGAGACTTTAATGAAACTTGATGATTGTGTTCATGCAGCTCCTTCGCTGAAGACACAATGTGATTGTTAAACCCAAACCACAATCTGTCCGGTGTCTGAAACCAAACGCTTCTGAGGCCGAAACCACAGACGGGAGAGAAGCTGTGGAGTCGCTGCTCCTCCCTGAGCTCCTCCCTGAGCTCCTCGCTGAGCTCCTCCCTGAGCTCCTCCCTGAGCACCTCCCTGAGCACCTCCCTGAGCACCTCCCTGAGCACCTCCCTGAGCACCTCCCTGAGCACCTCCCTGAGCACCTCCCTGAGCACCTCCCTGAGCACCTCCCTGAGCACCTCCCTGAGCACCTCCCTGAGCCCTCCCTGAGCACCTCCCTGAGCTCCTCGCTGAGCTCCTCCCTGAGCACCTCCCTGAGGAGCTGTGTGTGGAGCCTCCTTCAGTCTGAACACATTCCAGACGCTGGTCAAGTTCAGCTTTCACCATCACTGGGAGATATGTAAGTTCATGTGTAACCATCTTGTAACGTAGAGAAACAGAAATATTGAAAACGACCTCAGTGTCAAATCATCGTCCAAAAGTTCCAAACCCGACTTTCATACATTTATATTTGACTTGTTATAAAAGGTTCTTTCTCCACTGGGGCCGAACGCGGGTCCCGGTCGTAACAATCATCCATAAAGTAAGGAAAGGCATTTAGATCGCCCCCTAGTGGCTGGTTGCAGTGTAGGTCATAAAGCCCTGCCTCCTCCATGTGAGTAGATGGGACATCGACTAAACTAAAAAGACAAATTTCATGTAAAACTTCTTCTCTGATTTGATTTAGTTTGAATCATTTATTTCATGATGTATAAAATGGATTGAGTCGTTATGATTGACAGCTGAGGCTGAGTCCTGATTGGCTGAGTGATGAATTCATTTCCTGCTGGTGAGAGGAAGAGATTCAAAGATTCAAATCGTCAAAGTTGAAAATGTTTGAATGGATCCACGTTCCACAGTTAGTCAACCCAATGTGGAGCCACTCTAATGTTTCTGCACATGTTCATTAAATATGATATCACCTGTAAGTCTTGAGGAAGTGAAGTTATCTTTCTGAGTCCTCTCTTCTTCTGTGAGGGAGAAATAAGAAGAATCTGTCTCTGTCTCCGTCAGCGTCTCACACTATCTCTCTTCACTCTTTGTCTCTTTGTCTTCTTCTCTCCCTCCTCTTCACCGTCTCTTACTTTGCTCTCTCTCTGTATCTCCATCTATTCTCTCTCTCTCTCTCTCTCTGCCTGGCAGTAAGAGGGATGATGGGCTTGTTGCCGTAGTAACTCCCTCAGCTCTGTTGGCACCAGCAGCTTCACCCGATGACGACACACAAATATAACAGTTTCCCCACGTCGACATGATTTAGTTGTGTCTGTTAGGAAACAAAATGAGACTAGAAAACATGAGCACCCTCCCTCCCTCCCTCCATCATCCCCGTCTGTCCGCCATGCTCGCTCACATGTTGATTACACACGGCGGCTGAAAAGACAACAGACGAGTAAAAACAAATGAACTGAGCCTCCCAATTATCGCCTTGCCGTGGAGAGGTGTCTCCTCCCGGCTGCTCTCAGATGTTTGTGGTTTCA